>JAAGNO010010207.1:13060-53087 GCA_033439905.1 Ceryle rudis
GAATACTGTTTGTCCCTAGTGGGTATTTATTGGAACTAAAAAGGCAGTTTGGATTTTGTTACATAGGAGACAAATTTTTGGTTTTTGATAGAAAAGCAAAGAACATCTGTCCTTTGGGCAGCCTGTATAGCACTGTTGTCCATATGGTATCAAGAAATTAATTTTAATATCTACATATATATAACACAATTTATATGTTTTCTAAAGGAGTGGGTAACAAGGTTTCATGGGTGGGAGGGTAGAAAATCAGGGTTCTGACGATTATTGTATGCACAGGTATACTAAAAACCTTGTGGCTAGAGCAGCAGAGAGCACTGTAGCTGCAGCAGCGGACAGCCAGCACTTGGCCTGCCAAATTTCATTACTTTCTGCATTGTTGCATTTGGCTGGAGAGGAAGTAATGGTTGATTATTGTGTCGTCCTAAACAAACAGGAATAAAAATGCATCTTAATTTAAAAACTCAGTGGTACATCTGGCAGATGCATAGATACTTAATTTTACATAATGTGTTAAGGTGAAATTAAAACATTTAGCAAGATTATTAAAGGACAGTTTCTTCTTTCTTATTTCAACTTCCAGCCATATGATTATGGATGTACTGTAGAGAAAACTAGTAAATAAATAACTGTTGTAAAAGTATGAGAAGTGTTGCAAAGGAAAGCATTCAAGAACCAGGGAAATGCTGGTGTTCTCAGTTGTCTACTTTTTCTGTAAGAGTTGTAGTAATACCTTTAATTTTGTGGTCACTAGCCGTATGGTATCAGGTGGGGCTGTAAACTCTCTACCTTCATCACGTGTTTCATGTTCTTCAGTGAATAGTGAGTGTGACTTCCAGTAAGAGGGAGAGACCCTCTTAGAATGAAGAAAATGCAATGCTTTCTCAGATAGGGTTTTGACCTTCCATTTTTCATGTTGACACTATGGGACATACCATAAGCTAGTCACACAAAATTAGTGGACACTTTTATACTTGAATATCTTTGTAAACACAAGATAATATATTATCTCTAGTCTTCTGTGTATTGTCACAAAAATGTTCTAAGTTTGAAGGACTTGAATGCTGAATATCGTGTAGAGATCATTATGAATGGGGAATATCTGCCTTCATGGTAAGGTTTGAATAGTTTTTAGTAAACTAAGCCCTAAGAACCATGCACTGAGCCACAAATGATAATGAAAAACTGAATAGCTGTTTGCTAATTGGTCAAAAGAGAGGTTCTGCATGTGCTCATGCAATTAAAAACCACGGTAAAGCCTATGTACAGGAGCCAGGGCTAATTTCCATTATGGTTTGCCCTCATTTTCTTGAGTGCTTGACTGAGTAATTTTATCATAACTTAATGGTGGGTTTTTTTGTGAATGTTTTAATAAAAAGGGGGGAAATAAATACCGATTTTATCTTTAGAACCCACTCATAATTCTTTAAATTGGTTGCATCTTAGTTTTAAGCTCATAGTGATTCATGGTCTTTGGAGAAATGTGTTCCCCTTTCAGAAATTCTTCTGTCTGTTTCCTAAAGATTTATTGTTTAATAGCAGTTGCCATACTATGTTTTACACATAAAGATTGCTTAAAATAGAAGGAATAAAAAAAAAGAAATTGAGAGAGGTTTCTGTGAGAGAGCTGTAACTTAGTATCTCACATTGTTCATCTTTCTGTAAATTTAATGGTGGTTTTATTTTGTTTCCTTTTTAATTTAGAAGCGGAGGCCTGAGATAGATGATTGTTCATGGATACAGCTCTGGTTTTAGTCATAAATTTGTATTAAATATAAATAGATACTTTATCCATAAAAATAAAATTCCTTTGGGAGGGGGGTGGTGGTGGAAATCTATCAGGTGATATGAAAAGTGAACTCCAAAAGATAAATTGATTTAGGGCACTTTGACAGCTTATAAAACGAATACCCATTTCTCTTTATTCCCAGTACTCACTGTCACTAATAGCTCAAGATACAATGTGTTTAGATGAGATCCAATACATACTGCAGAAAAAAACCTGATGCTAAAATAATGGAAAACATAAATCATGTGAAGGACTATATTCTGATAATAACCACTGATATTCATATACCTCTTTGTATCAGTGGCTTCCTATGATGTTGTCTTCAGTCTGGTTTCCTTCAACTCAAGTGCATGCTGCTGCTGGTTCTGAAGGTCCTGCAAATGCTGAAGGTCCACAGGCACTACTCAGCCTCATACTGTATCTCACATGTGTGCGGCTGAGAGGTTTCTGTGGCTGCTGCACAAGCAGCTGCAGAGACACAGGATACTTAGGAACTCCCGTTCTAGAGGCAATGGGTGAAGTAATAGCTTTGGATCCAATAAATTTAACTGCTTTTTAAAAATATACTAAAGTCCACTCTTTTGCTCCAAGTCTTATCCTCAGCAATTAAGCTTGCCTGCATGCGTGACCTGTAACAAGGCTTTCTAGGGCTAATATATTAATTCATTCTTTTCACTGTGTTTTGCTGAGCTGTGTGTGAATTTTGGAATGTCCCTGAGCTGAAAGGAGTTTTCATAAATTTGCAACATTCTGAGTCCCAAGTTCTTTTTCTGAAGTTTTGGGGTGTTTTTTCAGTCAAATGGTAGTAGTCTGAATTGAAAGACCTTTACAATCGGGGAAAATAGTGCTGTCTTTAATGTTCTTTGCCATTCGAGTGTTAGCTGTGTGATCTAAATTAAATTGCAGTTGATGGAGCAGTTCCAGTTTATTCTTTCAGGTATGTCCTTCGAGGTGATGGGGAATTGGTGAATGCTTGCTCTGTAGTCTGTGCAAGAGCAGGCATTCAGAATGAAGCTGAGATTGCATCCTTTCAGAGGGAAAGGGAGACAGTTATTTAACACCTCTCTGGCCTTTTCCCACTGATGTAAGCTGGCACTGCTGCTGAAAGAGGCGGTTTGTCTCCTTCGTGCCCCGTTCTGCCTTGTGCCCCACTTCCACCCTCTCTGGCAGCTGTGGACTGAGGAGCTCTGTGTTCCTGGACTGTCATTCAGCATCTGATTTGTTGGGAGCTTGAGCTTCTCCTTTGTTTAATCGAGTAGTGAATACCTTTTCATAGAGCTGTTACATTGATGTTTATCAAATATGCAGGTTTATAATTACTGTATTTCTGTAAGTCTTGTATTGATTAAAGAATAATACTTAGAACTTTCTTTTATGAATTAGCTTAAACTCAGTTTATTGTGTACAGGTGCATATATTGTTAGTGTGTTACAATGCAACAGTTAAAGCCCTAGAGTGCTATTACTTTTCCACATCTTCTGTTACTGACAGTATTTAATATTTTCTTCTGAGTCAGGGTAGGCCAGTAAAAGGTTGAAGGCAGTCATTTCTTTTAGGGAATCCAGCTGTATCTTCCTCTGTCATTTTTCCTGATCCCCTCAGAACTTGTCATAATAATTAATGAAGTTTTTTTGTTCTATATACAACCTGACAGTCTGACTCCTCTTACAGAATGCATACTGAAGAAGCTCTGTTACTATTTTTTAAAGGACTAAGGTAGTTATATTTTTGGTGTCAGAATTTTTGTTTTGACCTCAAATTTGAGCTCAAATTTAGTTTGAAGTACACAGGGCCAGTTACCTTCCACAGTGAGATTAACTTCTGTAGTTTCTCTGCAGATGAGATTTCTGCTTAGTGACTAACAATTTTAGGTGGTTTTACTGATACTATTAAATGGACTTGTTGTTTTCTTATTAGAGGGACATGCTTGGAAACCTGCTCAGATAGGATTTAATGAATTTTTAAAAGGTAGCAGAGAATAGTGACTCATAGTACTAACTTGTTTTCTGGGAGAACTGGAAAGAAGTGCAGGAGAGTTTTCTTTTTAGCCTTTCTGTGGTTTTACTAACGAAAAGCTGTAAGTGGCAGGTTTTTAGGAATCTGCTGATAGAGTTGAGTTAATGAAATTACTGTAAATAAAACAAACAAAAAAATGGAATATTTGGTAGAATTGAGAGGGAAGAAGAAAATAAGATCTTACTGTGGGTCTTTTTTTGGTGTTTGTTTTATTGGTTTTTGTTTGGTTTGGTTTGTTCTCAAATAACTTTAAGGGTATTGTATCTTCATTTCATTTAATTGCATGTGGTGACAGAAGCTTTTGATCTTGGAAGTTACTGGTCCATGTGCTGAATCCTTAGATATATACATGGTATGTTTTTTAAGATTTAAAAAATACAATTTTGAAAACGGGAAACTATACTGTCACTTTGAATTGGGATGTACATGTTATGCTTTTTTAGAAGACATCAAATCCTGTCATCTTGCTCCCTCTCAGTTAAAAAGACCTGTCCAGTGTGGAGGATCAGTTCTGAATTGGCACAGCACTGTGCTCTGAAGACCATCTCTGTTTCTCAGAACTCACAAAAAAAAACCAACCCAACCCTACCCTAAACACTGGGAAACTGTAGTTTGGTTTTTTTGGTAGTTTTATACAGGGAGCTCAGCTACCTCATTTCTTCCATCTAATTCTTTTCCCATTATTTGTCCCCTTTTATTTCACTTTCTCAAGATCCCAATCTGAGCTTCTCATTAACTCTTAATTTCCCTTACCTAGTTCCTTGTCAGTTACTTCCCAGTCAGTCTTAGTGATGCATGTACTAGTCTTTATTTAGATGAAACCTTAATATGTTTTATTTCCTGAGTTGTACCAGACACACTCTGCTTTCCTAAAGTACATTTTTTGTTCATTTGTTTTGGGTTTTTTTTTTATTTAATTGTTACTCTGTTATGAAAGGGGAACAAGAAGTAGAATAAGTGTTGACTTCATTTTTCCTGCAATTAAAAAATTGTCTGGAGGATTCATTTAGCTGACAAAAAGTGATACACAGAGATGTTTTAGTTATTAATTAAAGAGGAACTAAAGATACTGAAATGGAGATATCCAGGTACCTTTCAAAAGAGGAAAATACGGCGACCAATCCAATAATAAGATGATACAATGCAAAGATAAGTTTTCTGTGAATTTTTGTCTGGCCCATGTATCACAGAATGTAAACAGAATGGCAGTTTGGTTTAGGGGAACTAAAGGCATCATTGACAAGTTTAGAATCAGGAGGATGATTTTAACAAGCCAGTTAGGCTTGTTTTTGGATTTTGGTGTCACACTCTGAAGTAGCTGCTGAGCTTGCTCTCTCAGATCTGCAATAATTGCAGGCATGTCAGCTCTCACTGTAGTATGGTTGGCTGTCGTGTAAATCCATGTTCAAAACACATCTAAATGCCAGTATTCTATTTATTCTGTTACCAGAATAGTATTTGAGAAATAACATAATTGTGATTTGATATTTCTACTGAAACTGTTCTAGATAAAGCACAGAATTATAATATTAAAATAGTTGCAGAGAGAGGACAGGCAGACATTAGGCACATTTTCTTGCTTAAAAATAATTGTCCTGCATGGAATAAAATCTTAAGAAAACTCTTTTCTAGTTGTCAGTTTTATTTATATATTAAGATTTTAAGTTACATTCTTTTCAATACTTTAGTTCTTCATTACCATCTTTGAGGGCTGTTTTTGTATGTAGATCTGGGAAATACATAACTAGGTAGTTCATAGGCATGACCAAAAAGAAATAATTTTCCTGTAAATGTACAATAAGATTTAATAGTTATGCAATGCATATGTAATATTTGTACAGCGTGACTTTCTGATGCAAATAGTAGTGCTATCTCAGTTGCTTATTTGGTTATTTTTGTTTGTTTTGTTTTGTTTTGAGAACATCATTGTGCAGTGAAAACCACCACTTTTCAGATGGAATTCTCCCATTTTCTTAGGGGGAATCAAAAAGCTGTACGTTATGAAATCTCTGTTGTTAGAGGTCCTCAAGTTGGCCTGGCCAGGGCCTTCTGATGTGTATCCCTTTGATTACTCTAGACAGTCTCTCTTCCTTTCCTTCCTCCTCTGTCCCCCTGCCTTATTATGTTGAATATCTACCAGTTCAAACATAGTTCAGCCAAAATGTTAATTTTCTTAGAAATCAGTGGCTGTATAGAGGGTCGTAATGCAGTCAGTTGGGACTTTGTGCGTACCTTGAAAGAACTTTGTGGGGTTCTTGTTTATCTGTTTTTCCAGCCTGTCCAGGAAACTGCTCTGAATAGCAGCCTCCAGTGTGATGACTAGCACACCTCGCTCTTCTACCCCCCAAGCTTGGTATCATCTGCAAAGTGCTGGAGACTGCACTTTCTTCCAGCATCCAGCTTGTTGATAAAGATGTTGGTACACTGAAGGATGCTAGTAGGAACCAGCCACAAGCTGGCTTGCAAACTGTTGATGACCACTCTTTGAGCCTGACAGGCCAGCCAACTTTCCACCCAATCTAGGATCCACTTGTTCAGTTCATATCTCACCAATATGGCTTATAGCACATATTCTCCAGGAGATCTGCCATGACTGTCCCATGCAGTTATCTTTTCTGACCTCAAATCTTTAAACTTCTTAGCTGAGTTTCCATTTTCTAGTTCAAGCCTTCTTCAGAAATTGTCAGCTGTGTCAAAGATAGAAACTGTGCACATCTTTATATCTGATTACAAGTTGCTTTGATAAAGATAACAATAAATAATAATAAAACTGACTTCTGCAGGAATTGACTAACCATCCCTCGACACTATGATTAAAGAAATTAACAGTGCAGAATTAAACGCAGCATTTACTAAATGGTTTAAAAACTGATGAATTGGTAACAAAGCAGTTGAAAATGGAGAATTGTTATTCAGTGCTGATGCTTGTAATAGGACCTACAGCGATCTGTCTCTTTGTTATTCACTATTACCATAATAGGAGTCAGAAAAAAATTGGTGCAGTCTCATAAAACTTGCTGATGATGCAGAAGTAGAAAGTTAAATAATGATTAATTCAGGAATTGTATGGTTTCTGTCAGATACTCATCTCGCTTAAACAGCATCTATTCTAATACATCCAAATATAGAAAGAACCTACAGATGGTGTTTGTGTCCTGGGGTGCAATGACACTTAACATGATGAAACATTATTATGAGTAACCAATTGAACATCGGCCTCTTTCTTGATTTGGATAGCTAAGAGGATAAGAAGTCTTGCCTTTATAGGCAGGGGGGCATCTTGGGGGGCAGAAGAGGTGAGTAATTGAAAATTTCTTTGTATAGACTACATGAAGTGATGGTTGGGCAATTACTACTGATTCTGCAGTGTCCTCTTCAGAATAGATGTGGAAAAGCTAGAAAGGTTCAGAGGTGATTTGCAATACTTGATCCTTGCAAGGCAAGGAGTGATGGGAGGGGAGGACCTAAAATTGATCTTCAGGTTACTAATTCCATCTAACTCCTTTAAGGCAAGTTAATTTCTAACTCTGGCATTTTTCAATATGTCCTTGTCTTGCCTGTTAAAAAAAATTAAATGTCTCCAATGTTATTTTGCAACCTCTCAAGAAGTTCAGTGCTTTTGGGCCCATAATGTTAAATACTGTTTTCTGAAGCCAGTGCTGAATCTTCCTTAGTGCTTGGTATTTCTTATTCTATTTGCCACAGACAAGAAGAGATTATACCATTCCTCTTCCCTGCAAGGTTTTGATTTAAATTGTGTCCTAATTCTTGTCATTTCTAGACTAAACAGCCAAAAAGTCAAACCCAGTCGTTAAAATCTCATGTCTTCTGAATATTCTCATTATTGCTTTAAAGAATTATCTCTTTGTCCGTCTAACCTTCTCAATGTGTAAGAGATAAAAATATGTATCTAAAGAAGTAAATATATAAAAGTGAGAATAATATTCCAGCAGCTGCCTGATAAATGCAGAGTAGAGTGAAGGAATTACTTCATACCATTTGTTTAGAGAAACTGTAAAAGTTCAGGGAGGAGTCAGCCAATTTATGACTTATAAATGGGTATATGGAGAAAGATTTCAGGTAGGTGATGGCTAATTGATTTGGCTCATCTGTCAAAAATCTGTTTTTCTGTTGATTCTGTCAAAAAAGGTATAATTAAGTCCAGTATTTACAAATTCAGAATAGAAATTAAGCCATTTTTGAATAAGTAGGTTAATAATAATAAAATAATCATGGAAGGCAGTTGCTTCTTCATTACTGATGTCTTTAAAAGACTAGGTTGTATTTTAAATGATCTGTTGCTACATTATCTTAGAGGAAGTATGTTACAGCAATCTGTAAGCGGGTTTCTATGGCACGTGCCCTGCAGGAAGTCAGACTCGATAATCGCTCTAATCCTTTATAGTCTTGAAATTGATGAATCTTTAAATCTGTTTAGTCAGAACCAGCTGTGTTGAAAAACAACATAACTAAAATACAAAGAAAAAATGCTAAGAAGTAGATGGTCTGCACTGATGAGTTTTATGTTCTTTCAGGCGAGAGAGTTGTATGCAAAAGTGTAATGGTGACAATAGGTCCTTGTACCCCTTTAAACATATTCTTTGTGGGTTTTGATGACTTATCTACTTGGCAAGCACATGTTTTCCAGCTATTTATATATAAACTGTGGAAAAGATTGACATTCCGTACTTTTTTTTGGCTTACGTTTCAAACACTGTAGAGAACAGCAGATATTTTGGATATCTTTGTGTGGGAGATGAACAGAAATCATTCAGATGCTGTGTAAAGGTGTAAGGGTGAGTCAATAGCTAGTGCTTTTGATTTTGAGACTGAACTGATTTGGCAGTTGAGAATCGGTAGTGCACTCGAGGATACTGCATTGCTAGATGGGCTGTGTTTCAGTCAAGAAATAATGCTGACATCATGCTTGACTGTTGTTTATTAACTAGAGTTTTTATACCTAAGCTGAGTAGTAGCCTTCCTTTCCTTTGGCTTTTGTCTATGGAGAATGCTCTTACATTTTAAGAACTGGTGGAAACCCCTAACTTCTGTCTGAGAAGGTGACCTTATTTAAAATAGTGTGGGATAGAGAAGTTTTGGGTTTTTTTTCACCTAACAGGAATGCTTTGATATTTGTTTTTATAATAATGAAATGTCCTAAGTGGGAAAAACATGGTTTTGTTCTGATGATATGGGGCTCTGTGTTTAAAATCTGCAGTTTCAACAGCTGCCAGCCACAGGTCCATTGAAAATATTTGCAGTGTTGTTTTCACATACATGGAACAAACATTTTTAAATTAAAGATATTTAAATAAATTCTTTATCCTGGGAGTTGTACTTGTTTTCTTTTAGCCTTTTGTTAGTTGCTTTGCCTGTCATCTTTTAACTATTTAATTTTTTTATTTACCAAATTACAGAACAAGTAAAATCAGGTATTTGAAAACAGGCTTTATTTATAATATACATCCTACTTACTGCATTCTACCTTTTTGGTTTTACGCTTTTTGTTTAACTACTAAATTGTAATTAATATTTCAGTCCTGCTGTATTAAGAGGTGGCTGTCAGCTCAGTGCCAGAGTTTAGAGCTAGCCTGCTTCACACGTTCTTTTATAGGGTGAAGGAGCTTATCTTCAGCTTTCATTTGAATCAGTTATTATTTTATCAGTATTCTTCCTGAGGCCGTATGTGGCGCTACACTTAGTGTCAAGGTGGAAGAAATGACTTGTTTATATAAGTCTTACTTTGATGGATCAGACTCTTCTTAATATTTCTGGCTGTTTTGAAACCCAGACTGTCTTGTCACAGAATATCTGAGCTGATCATACAGTGCATTTCCATTTGCTGTTAGCTGTCTGGAATCATGTTCCTTAAAACACAGAGATGCTCTGCACCTGAGCACAGCCAGCACTGCCTGCATAGTTCAGAGATGTTGGTATCTGCAGGGTTGCCAAATAAAACACCTTCTGCTTTTATCAGCTTTGTGTCCTTGACCTGGCAGCCAAGACAGAGACTGCAGTCAAATGGTAGTAGTCATTGACACAACTGATATTGTTTGGATCTTTCTGTGTAGGAAAGATTTTGTTCATCATGTATAAACATGAAAGTCTGAACTTGAACGTGTAAGAAAGGGCAGTTATTTAGTCAATAGTAACAGTTGTTGGTTTAAGTGTGTTGATCCCATGACCTGCCCTTTATTTTTCCTTCTGTTGTGCACCAAAGTAGGAGGGTTTGTGTAAATAAGAGCTGTGGCTCCTGCATTCATTTTCCTTTCTTGTAATAGCAGGGGGAGGTGTGTATTATATCTGAGACAAAAATGAGTATTACTGTTAAAAATGTTGATACATCAGTATGAGTTTGCATTGATTGAAGTAGCTCAAAGAACCATAAAGAATCATTACTCTCAGTCAGGAGAAAATATTAATGTGTAATGGAATTCTGATTTTAATTTTCTCACAATTTTATATTTCATATCTCATGCTTGAATAAAAGTAATTGCATTATAATGCAGAACAGAAATAGCAAATTTGAAACTATGAAGATTCTGAAGATAAAAGATAAATTTGGGTGATCAGCTTACCTTCCCAAGAAATCCTGAACTTAATAAATAAACCATACATGATTTTACTGCCTCTTGGTTTTCAGTTTAGAAAAAAAACTGTGTTATTTTCTGAACTCTGCCAAGTAATTATTTTATACAGACAAAATCAAGACTTCCAAGATGGATTAGAGTTGTGATAAACATGTGTGAAGCAGCAGAAATGGACAGATCCCATTCACCTAGCCATTGAAATAAGGGACTGTAATTTTCTCCTGTAAAGTATTTCCCTCTGCTGGACAGTGGCCTCTAATTTTGGAAGCTTCTTCAGCTAGGGATCAGTGTTAGAACTTTCTAATAATTCAGGGAGACAGTCTGTTTTTTCACCTTGCTCTTTTTTCCCCCGCTTATTAAAAAAAGGATTAGGATTAATGTTTTTAGTGTATGTAAAGCAGTTTTTATTTTATCAGTAGCATTGGTTTAGTTGTCCTTCCCTGAAAAAATGTAAATCTCATAAACCTTAGCTCATCTTGGGATTCAGTATATTGGGTAAATCAGGTTGATTCAGTCCATCTGTCCTAGAAAAAGATATGTTATGTAGCCTGCACTGCCTTTAACTGCACAAGAATAAATGCTGCAGGCAAAATGTGAATGTAAACTTTTTCTTCCTATTCATCTCTATTTAAACAGCGTGATACTTCTAATCCAGAGTCAGGACTTTAAGAACAGAAAATGGCATTTTGAAATTACAGTTAGGTATTTTTTCATGTTTTATTTTATCACAGAATGTTAGGGATTTGGAAGGACCTCAGAAGATCATCTAGTCCAGCCCCCCTGCCAGAGCAGGATCACCTAGATTAGGTCACACAGGAATGTGTCTAGGAGGGAAGGAGACTCCATAACCCCTCTGGGAAGCCTGTTCCAGTGCTCTGTCACCCTCACTGCTTCTCCTGTTTCTCCTTACATTTACATGGAACCTCCTGTGCTCCAGTTTGCACCCGTCGCCCTTTGTCCTATCATTGGACATCTCTGAGAAGAGCCTGGCTCCAGCCTCCTGACACTCCCCTTTTACATCTTTATAAACATTAATGAGGTTATCCCCCAGTCTACTCCAGGCTAAAAGAGACCCAGCTCCTTCAGCCTTTCCTCATAAGGGAGATGTTCCACTCCCTTAACCATCGTTGTGGCTCTGAGCTGGACTCTTTCCAGCAGTTCCCTATCCTTGAACTGAGGGCCCAGAACTGGACACAATATTCCAGATGCGGCCTCACCAGGGCAGAGTAGAGGGGGAGGAGAACCTCTCTCGACCTACTAACCACACCCCTTCTAATACACCCCAGGATGCCATTGGCCTTCTTGGCCCCAAGGGCACATTGCTGGCCCATGGTCATCCTGCTGCCTACCAGGACCCCCAGGTCCCTTTCCCCTATGCTGCTTTCCAACAGGTCAGTCCCCAGTCTGTACTGGGGTTGTTCTTTCTCAGATGCAAGACTGCACTTGCCCTTGCCATATTTCATTAAATTTCTCCCTGTCCAGCTCTCCAGCCTGTCTGTATAGTAATTCAAGGAATTGTATTGTAATTCAAGGAAGCTATGCTGAATGCTGTGGGAATTACAGTAAATGTTATTAATGTTTTTACTAAGTAGTTGTGTGCAGAATAAATATAATACAATAAAACCAGAATTTTCCTGTTGTTTGCTGATTCTGAAACAGATTTTTGTGACCAAAATCATAAACAAAATGACAGACGCTATTACAAGTTAGGGCATAAGAAACAAATATGCTTTTTCACTTAGAACTATTCCTCTGAATTGAAATTCTCTCTTGGAGGAATGAAATTTACTGAAACCTGTCTATGAGAAGCGTAGCTGAAAGGCTTTTGCAGTTGAACAATATTGAAATTTCTTTACTTTTCAAATTTGCATGAGAAGTGTGTAGTTGGAAAACTGTTGGAATACATTCAGCCATTTTCTTTAGGGAATCACAGAAATGTTGCAGGACAAATGGTGGCATCATGCCCAGGACTGTTAATTACAAAATGCACTAATCAAGCTGGTCTGCAAATATTCGTCTGTGTTCTATATTTTATGGTGTAATCATGGTATAATACCATGCTTTGCATGTGTGGGGTTTTTTTCCTTACCATTTTAGGTGCCCCTATTACAACTTTGAAACCTGGCTTTTGGCAAAATCTTCTCTCACATAATGTGCTTGTATTGCATGACTTGCGTGAACATCTTAACAGAAACAAACAATTGTTAAGAGACATTTAAGATGACATTTATTGACCCAGTTTTACAGACTGTGACGTGTTTTGAATTTCTTTTACTGCTGTATTTGTCAGGTCCAAAGCAGTAGTACTACTTCTAGGCCACTGCACATGTGTGAATGAGAATATTAATTTTGTGTGTTGCGTGATAACTGTATGAGGGAAGCTGGAAAAAGGATGAAAGTATCAGGTTATATGCTTGAACTCGACTGGATGTGAAGTTTCCTGTTAAGTATGTAAATAGCACTGAAAGAGTAGATATTTGACTTAAATGCAAGGGAAATGCTTTGGGGAGAAAGTATTTTTCAACTTCAGAATTTGGCACACCACTGTAAGGCACTGCTGAGGGGAGAATACTTATCTGACAGCATTTGTTATATACTATAATCAGTTTGAATTGCTTGATGGATATTTATTGTGTCAGTTGTAATTTAGACTGCTTGACTATTATTAATTAATGTGAATGTTAGCTATTTATTAATATACCTTCTTATAAAGATATCATCATGCTTATTCAGAGTGGAAACAAAAGCATTTAATTACTTTAAAGCTAGTGTGAAAGGTAATATAATTTCTTTGTCATGCAGAAAATAATCTTAAATTACTGATTCATGGAGGGGGGGAATTTATTATATTTAAAAAAAAAAAAACCCTGTTTAGTCATGGGTAGGAAGCTTTCTTCTGAATGTTAGAAGTTCTTTAAATAATGGTAAAAAGCCTACTAAAAGTATGAAATACCGACACACACTTACTCAGTATTGCTTCAGTTTCTTTTGGATCAAAATGTTTTCATTTGTTACCTCTCTGACAGGTAGATAGTGCCAGTTCGTGTTGAATGCAGTGTCTTTCTCAAATCCTCCAGATTTTTATCTTTTTCAGATGGAGGCTGTAGACCTTCCCCTTTTCTAATACATCAGAGGCTAAGTAGATAGTGCCAGTTCGTGTTGAATGCAGTGTCTTTCTCAAATCCTCCAGATTTCCATCTTTTTCAGATGGAGGCTGTAGACCTTCCCCTTTTCTAATACATCAGAGGCTAAGTGGCTTCTGCTAGCACTTGAAGACAGTGGTTCCAGCAGGAGGCATTTTGAATGACTGTGACAGAGATGTCAGCAGGAGGTTGAAAAGCCCTTCTCAATATTCCAAGCTTTGTGGGACCAGAATTTCCTGCGGAAATAGAAACATACTTGCTGTGGATCTAGATAATCAGTTCTCCCTCTGGAAGACCACATAATTCAGCAAATATATTTTGAGATGTAAAATACCATTATAATTGTGATTTTTATGTAAATGAGGTACACAAGTCTACAAGGAAATTGGAGGGTGATGATGTGAGTAGGGAATGCTTGATACCAATTTCAGTTCTTATAAAAGCTTGTTCACTGCTGGGACCTCATATTTACAAGCAAGGAAGGGCAGGTTGGGGATGTAATGGTCAAAGTCATCCTTAGCTGCAGTGACCTTGAGAAGGCGGAGCTTAGGATCCTGAGAGGATGGAGCAGGGCAAAAAGAAGGATCACAATGCTGGACACCAAGAGAGCAGACTCTGACCTCTTCAGAGATATTCTTGAAAGAGTCCCATGGGACGTGGCCCTGGAAAGAAGAAGTATCCGAAGAACTCGTCAGTTTCAAGAATCACCGTACCCAAGCTCAAGCAAGGATAGTCTGTTCCAGCGAGCAGGAAGTCAAGCAGAGATGCCAGGTGGCTTGCATGGATGAAAAAGGAGCTCCTAGTAAAACTCAGACATAAAAAGGAAGTATACAGAAGAAGGTGGAAGCAGGGACAAGGAAACCAAGAGTAAAATAGCGATACAGTACAATCATGCAGAGACCAGGATTAGGAGAGCCAAAAGCCCACCTGGAGCTATATCAGACAAACCATGTTAAAGGCAACAACACTGATTCTGTAAGTACATAAAAAAAAAAGCCAGGGAAAATGTAGGCCAGCTGCTCAGTGAGGCAGGGGCCCTGAACACACAGGATATGGAAAGGAAAGGGTAAGGTGCTGAATGCCTTCTTCACCTCAGCTGTCACCAGCCTTCAGGAATCCCAGAGGCCAGGGGAAAATTTAAAGCAAGGAGGACTTGACTTTGGGGGAAGATGATCATGCTTGGGAATACTTAAGTATGCTAGACATACATAAGTCCATGGCCACTGATGGGATATACCCGCAAGTGATGAGGGAGCTAGCAAACGTCATTGTGAGGTGAGTGTCAGTCATGTTTGAAAAGATCATGGCAGTTGGGACAGGTGCCTGAGGACAAGAGGAAAGCAAATATGACTCCTGTCTTCACAAAGCACAAGGAGAACCCAGCAAACTACAGGCTGATCAGCCTCACCTTGTTCCCTGGGAAGAAATTGGAATAACTAATCCTGGAAAACATTTCCATGTGCATGGGATATTTTTTCATCAGAAGGGAAAATGAACATCTTATATTAAAACAGGGTGTTAGGGTGTCAGGGGTTGGAAGGGACCTTGGAGATCTTCAATTCCAACCCCCCTGCCAGAGCAGGATCAAATAATTTCAGAAAGGAAACAAAGTACGTTTAATATACAAAGCATTCAGAACTGGCTTAAGTAAATGTAATATGGATTTGAAAGGGGTGGGAGTGTTAATGTCACTTGTTTTACAGTATTTGCAATGAAGAATTAAACCTCAGTTTTTCAGAATAGTTACCTTCTTAAATACCATTTATTTAAGCTTTGTTCACAGAATCACAGAATTTTTCTAGATTGGAAAAGACCTTTAAGATCATCTAGTCCAATCATAAACCTAATATAAGTTCAAATTTATTAAGATGTTATGAAATGTTGCTGTTACTACTAAAGAATTATGAACTTTAATTGAATTTCAACAAAATACAACAACAAAATTTAATTGAATTTCAACAAAATACAAAATATTCCACCATCTCATTACATAGGTTTTCAGCCCTCAGCTACTGTCAGTGGCAGCCAGGATAGGGGTGGGCAAACAGTGTCTACAGACAGAGAGTCACTTCAGGGTATTTCTTCAACCACATTTTTCCTCTTCTTGAGGTAAATATCCCACAGAGCCCCTCATTATTTTTCCTGGAAAAGACTGATCTCCTTTCTTTGCTTCCTGTTTTTCTGTTAACCAAGAAAATCTAAACAGCACTAACAGACCCAGAATACCTGTCTTGTTCTGGCCAAGTTGCATTTCTTGATGACAATACAGAGCCTAAAAGTAACAAAAGCATATGAATGCTAATAGCATGAAGTCAGACACCAAAGCTGTGTCAGATTTGTTTAAAATTGTTTCTCTGTTGAATGTTGTCATCTCTTACTTGTCCCAAGTTGCTGTGTTAGACATCTTGGGTGTCTGAAGCTGTAAATAAGGACAAGAAGCAGAGTCAAGATGGGCATCTTGACTGCCATTGAGTGTAATAACTTGTACCTGGAGTTACTTACATATATGGTATAACTGATTTTTAAAGTAGAAGAATTATTTATAGAGGAAATTGAAAAATACAGTTTTCTTTGTACCATACTACATTACTAACAGTAAAAATAGGTTTTGAATTGCATCTTTAAGTTATACATTTAAGGAGTGTGAGGTGATACAAACAAATAGGAAAAAACTTCTTGAAGAAGGTCAATAGCATGGGATTAACCCTTCATAAATACAGTTTTCTTCACAATTTTCTGTGGAGAGCTCTGAACTTGAGATGGCTTGATTTGTTAAGAGTATTGTGGTTACAGGTTTAAATATTATGCACTGTCCTTTATAGATAGTAATGGAGCTCTCAGGAAAAGAAACAACCTTCCTCAAGAGCAAATAGCTTTGCTAACACTATGAGAACTTGTCCTTCTCTGTGTCATGTTACTACCTTAAATGTTACTACTGCTGTAATGCTACCTGGGTCCCTGTCGGTATGATGTTTATAGCTATGAAAAGCTGTAGGGATTCATTCAGTTTGCAACAGATAAAGCCTGTCACCAGGTTTTTGGACTTACTGGTAGATAGGTTTGATCTAAATGCACTATTTCAGTTTTGGAGCAGATCAAATAATTGCTGTTTTCTGTTTATCATAAAGCATTTAAATGTAATCACAGGGTTTTTTAATTTATTTTTTTTAGAGATGTGCAATGCAAGGAAGCTCTGAAATTATTTGGAAAGCAATCCAGTTGTTGCTTCACTGTGTAAAGTTTCTGGTAAATCACACTAAATGATCTTCAGTAGAGGATGAGGTTAGCACAAGTTCTGCACAAATGAAATTTCTAGTCCATTGGGCGGTGAAAAGAGTTTGCGTATATACTTCTAGTGTGAGGATGCCCATATAAAAGCAGCGTCTGTATGATTTAAGACTTCATCACAGGCTTCATTCTTTTGAGATGTTCTTGTTTGTTTGTTTATGTGGTGGTTTTTTGTTGCCATTGTTTGGGTTTTGTTTTGTTTAGTTTTGGTTTGGGTGTTATTTTTGTTGGGTTGGCTCTGGGGTTTTTGTTGCTGTTGTGTTTGCTTAGGTTTTTTTTGTTATTTTATTTTATTGGAGAAAGACGGGTTTATTGTCATTTATACTTGGATTTTTTCCAGGAGTGTGAGCAACCTTTTCATGAAGTTAAGAATGTAAATTCAACATTATCTTTTAGATCTTAGCTCAAGGATTTCACTATTTGGAGGAAGCATATGGACATGGCATATCTAAAAATATTACTGTATTACTTAAGTGCACTACATACTAATTCAGTTATGTCATTTAATCTAATCTGAGGGAAAAGCTTGTGGCAACATCTCTGCTTATCCTGTAAAGGCTTAATTTTGTTGGTTTGCTTTGCTTTTGCTTTCCATATTGGTGTTCCACCATGCTTTTTATGGCTTAAGCTTTCTCTGTGTTGTGGTTAAGTATTCTAAGCTGTTCTACTCATTTTCACTGGCAAAAGATTCTGAAGACTTTATTTTTCTATCACTCTAATTTACTCCACTTTAATATACACAGTAAATTTAAGTGCCGTCTGTGAGTACAGTAGACTGAGTTTAAAACAGATTTATATTAAAGCAAATAATTTCTGTTTGAAGCTAGAAGCTATGAATATTCATAGGAGAGAAAAAATACTGTTCATGTTAATGCAACCTTACTAATAAACTGAGAGCTTCAGGATAGAAGAATGGAAACAAATCAAAATGGAGGTGCACTTCTTTCTCAGTTTGTAACTTGTTTGAAAAATGAAAGTTTTTCATTGAATATTCAATGTTGTGCTGTGAAAAAGTGTAAGCTCAACCTCAGACTCTTGTGAAACTTCCAGGATGGTACCACAACCCTTTGTAAATGTACTTTGTAGTTCAAATCGGAAAAAGTTGTAATTTGCTTTCCTTTATTCTTACTTGATGTTACTTTTCCCTATTTGTTCTCTGTATTTTTAACTGTTTGAAAGACTGGTTTGGCTCTATAACAACACAGGACTAGTTGTCTAGGCACATGTGTAGAATAGAGGAACATGTACAAGTATTAATTCTGCTCTCAAATTGCTTTCCTTTTTTGTGGGTGCCAGCCTTGATACCTGCATACTATCCACATCTCCCATACAAGCTTTATTTTTCCTGTTCCTGAGATACCTTTGTATTGACCTGTAAACTCTGACCTTCATCAACAGGCACTTGATGAACACTGTCTAATTTGATAGGTAGTTTAAGGTCTGCAGGGCAGTAATATTAGAGATTTTGGGAAGATTAAACTATAAATATTGCACAAATATAAAATTCCAACAGATATTTAATATATAATAATTTGCTTAATTAAAAAAATCCAGACAAAACCAAGAAGAAAGGCATGAGTTTGGTGTTGTTTCCAGCTTTACTATTCCCTTTCATGTGCTGATGAAGCTTGCAGGCTTTAATATCTACTTTAGATACTGAAATTCGTAACAGGTAACCTGGGAAAAGCTACTCACTTGCTTTTATAAGGAAAATAATTTTTTGTGCCCCTCTCCCCCATTATAGCCTAAAGCTATTCTATAGAAAATGTCTTAAGGGACTGTCCTTGAGAGTTAAATCCTGACTTCCTTACAGTAGTGTTAAATGAAGTCATAGTAAAAAAATTACTATATATAGGTCATCTTCCATAAGAACCAGTCTTTTATGTATTTCTGAAGTATGTGGTATTTATTTAGAGAAGAATGACAAAGGCAGCCTTTGTATTTCGAAGCCACCGTAAACATGGAGCAGGGAGTTTGTGCTCTGAAGAATGAGAGACCTTTGTGTTGATGCAAGTTCAGGTTTTATTTTCTGTGATTGCCTCTCGAGGAACCCCAGATGCCTGTGCTGGGTGCTGTGCCGGGTGTTGGCAGCTGATTGTCTCTGCGGGAAGGGCCTGTTCCCGCTGGTTCCACAGGACACCCGCTGCAGGGCACAGCTGAGCTCATTACCGAAGCTGAGGGTGAGAAAGCAGCTTTAACAAGGGGCAAAGGGCCACAGAAGCAGTGAGGACAAGGGCAAAAAGAGCGGGAAACATCCCCTGGAACACTCAGGGCAGAGCAGAAGGGGATGAGGTGAACAGATGGCAGAGCATGTAGCTATGCTGCAGCTGACACCTAAAGGACTGCAGTTGCTGGGCAGAAGCCATGCTGGAGCAGGGGAGAAATGTGAGGAGGGAGCAGCAGAGAGGAGCTGCTATGGAGTGACCACCCACCATTGCGCTGCTGCTGAGGCAGTTGGAAATGAAGGAGTGCAGATGGGCCTAGAAAGATGGAGAGTGGGGACAAGAGGGTTTAGGGGTTTTGCCTTCGTTTTTCACCACTCAACTCTGTTTTAGTTGGTGATAGATTAAATAAACTTCCCCCCACATCAAATTTGTTTTTCTTGGGTGGTAATTGTAAGTAATATCCCTGTCTTTGTTGCACCCAAAAATATTTTTTATTCCTCCCCTGGCCTGTTGAAGAGGGAGAGTGAGGGAGTGGCTGTGTGGGAGCCTGGTAGCCACTAAAGGTTCACTCACCACACCGCCAAAACCATCTTTTGACTTTCAATCTCCATAGAGTTAATACAGTCACTAAATAAAAAAAAAAAAGAAAATAATGTCAGAAACCACTTTTTGATATGTAGTTGTACCTATGAAGGTTATTTAAGCATTAATAAGCACGAGTTGAGTAGCAGATCAAAGAAACACAGCAAATGTATTTGTATCTGGGGATAGTAAAATAAAGCACCAACCAGGACATGCTAGAGGACAGGCTTGTGCTGCTTATAAGCAAAATGTCCTCAGTTCGTTAAGGCTGTCCAGATACTTTGTCCCTGACACACCTTTTATTACCATAAAAGTTTTTTAAATAAATATTTACTTTTTATATTCTGGGTGTAAAACTAAATATGTTCATAAACATGTACCAAGTGCTTGTTGCTTGGCAGCTTGTGACAAAGCTATGTAAAAAATGAGTTTACTATATGAAAGTTTACTGTAAAACAGAATGAACAGTTACATATTGCATTGACTTGCTTTTTTTTTTTTTTAGTTAGCTACTAACAGGACTACAAAGTTTCAGGTTTATGGTACTACTATGACTAAAATAGCTTGAATGGCTCTAATGCTTAAAATTAGTTTCTCTAGAAACATGGTGTCCAGGATCATATGTTTCACTTTAAGCACTTCTGTTTACATGGGGGTGGGAATCCGGATAGGCTTAGCTTAGTGTTGAATTTTAAGGTCTTTTTTTCTTGAAAGAGAGGAGACAAAGGAAAGTAATTAAAATACATGCATCTTCCTCCTCCTCTGTCAAATAGAGCTTATTGGTCACTAGACTTGTAGTGTGAGGGAGCATGTTAGAAACACTCTTGACTGCTTCAGACTCTTTACTGCCTACGCCATGGAATTAAGCTACCTTTAACTCTGTTCTAGCTCCGCTAGAACTCTCACAAGTATTTTCCTTCACTTTCAGGGGTCTTGCTTCTATGATTCACTTCACAACTGCTTGCCTGAGATCACAGCAAGAGCTTCTCTGATTTTCCACTTTGATACCTCTTCATTATAGAGGACCTTGTTTTTTCTGAAAAAAAACCCACCATGTGTTTAGCTCTCTGTCAATACTTGATCATTCTCTTAAAAAAAAATTTCATCTGCTTTAAAGTCTGAGAACTAAAGCTGCACAGGGCCTATTGTCATGACCATGGGCGAGGTGTCAGGTTGAAGTGAGGTTCAAGTTTGAGGGTTTTCCTTCTTTTCAGATCATTGTGTTAGGACCTCATGTGACTAGCTTTTGCAAAATTGTATTCTGCAGTCTCATTTATTTGTATTTAAAGTAAGTGCTTCTGATACTTATGTAAAAAATAGCTGTAAAAGTAACTCCAGAACAAACAGTAATATAACTAGCACAGTGTTCTGGACTTGAATTCCTTGCAGTCTTGAATTATCATTACAAGAATGAGGAAGTGGCTCTTCGAGCAGGTTTATTTAGGAAGTCTACATACCATTATTTTTGAGCTGATTCTCATGATAATTTCATTACCAGCTGTTTTATTCATAGTTTACACCTAATTTGCTTATTTGATAGTCCAAAACTCCATTGTCTTCATCTTGCTACAAGTTTGCACCCTTTCTCATCCAGCATATAAAATGGACATTGAAGGTACCTTTAGCTTATAGAGATTTACCTTGGACCCCATTTAGTGAAAAAATGTAAACACAAATCTAGTAATTTTATACTTACTGACTATGAATGATTGTCTTCCTATCTTATTCCATCCGTATTCAACCTGCTTCAGCAAAACAGATATGTAACCAGGTTCAGAGAAATGTAACAAATTGCTGATCAAAATGGATTGCACTGAAATCTGTTTTCCTAAGTCATACAAATTGGGTGGTCTTCTAAGAAACCAAACTCAAGTAGATGGAAGTTCTTTTTTGGTGAGACAAGTGGAAAAACATTTTATGTTGCAGTAGAAAACACTTTTTTTTTTTTTTTTTTATTTTGTGACTACTCCTCTTATCACATCTAGTCTTCATAAATGCCAGGTATTTATTTTTATTTAGAGAGGTTATACAAAGCACTCATTTGCAAACAGAAATGTGATCAAGACAAAGCTAGCTTGCTAAGTCTCAGTTTCAGGCTATATAGTCAGTGCTTTCCCAGGTGAGATTCAGATGCTTCAAACTTTATATACAGGTAGGAATGGAACTTATTAAAAAACAAACCAAAACCACCAACAAAAACAACAGCATATAACTGCAATTTGAGATTTTATTTTATTTTTTTCCTTGGGATCACTCACTGTACATCAGCCATTTTATGCAGTGTGAGACATGGCTGTGTAGACAAGAGCTGTCTTGACATGTGAGTCTCATGTAGCCGATACTGGAGTAGTTTGGATACCCTTCTTTATCTTCTGGGTGTTTATATGTGGCTTTTGCCATTAACCTCAGAGTTGCCTTTCTGTGGACTTTCCATATAGTTATTTCCTGCAGGGGAAAAAGGTATTCCTACTTCTGTCTCTGTTTTGTGGGGATTGGCTTTGTTTTTTGTTGTTTGAGATTTTCTTTTCGTATTTGAAGAATACTAATTCTTTTGGAAAGGATTGCTGTGTTAGTTACTTGGATTTGGTTTTTGGTGGTGTTGATGTGGGGTTTTTTTATTGTCTGCAGTAATTTTCCTTCTTTAAAGTAGTTTTGCAAGTGGATTTTATTATTAATTGCTTTAGTCCCTTTTAGAGTGCAGATAATGAATATTCATATCCCCCTCACCTAACACAGATACCTGGGTAAACTTTAGTAACTGGAGTATCAAAAATATTAAAAGTAGTTTTCTGTTTTGATGACTATTCAGAGCCATTAAGTTACCTGCTGACAGAAACCAAACATTTTTGCCTCTTCGTTTTTTTAAGTGTAAAGCTTTGGATTTATTATAGGATTGTAATGAGTGATCCTTGTTGCACCTAATGAATCCTCTTGTCTGTAGCACTAGATTCCAGCAGAAAATGGGTCCCTTAGTAGATTGAGCTGAAACTTTAGAAATAACAACGTTGCTTGGTTTAACTAGCATCAGTTAGCTCTACTTTTTGGTATAAACTATATATTTTTATATATATATCAAGCTTGTACAAACTGGATTAATGGTCTTCTAGGGTAATTAAATGAAAATTTGGTGACTTATTAATCTCTCTCTCTTTCTCTCTCTTTCTCACGCTCTTTCCAAACTTATTAATCATCCCCTTCCCTTTTCTTTCTTTCTCACTCTCTTCCCCTCTCCTCCCAAAAATATGCCTTTACAGAAACATAAGGTAGATCTTTTCTACAAACTGCGGCATGTGATGAATGAGCTCATTGACCTACGTAGACAGCTGCTGTCAGGTCACTTGACACAGGATCAGGTGCGAGAGGTCAAGAGACACCTCACAGTGAGGCTGGACTGGGGCAATGAGTAAGTACAGGTACCAGCTGGGTACTCTTTGTTCTGATTATTTTTAAATAGCTTTTATTAAAAAAACCAAACCAAACAAAACCAAACACAAGAAACAATCAACTTTTTCCCTCCAGTACTATTTGTATACAGGTAGAATGTTTGGTTATTTGGAAATTAAATGTAACTTTTTTACAGTGAGTTCATTGTGTATTTCTACTATTACCATAATATTAGCTGTTTGCTTATTAGTAGGCCTTTTCTAAGGCTATCTGCACTTTTAAAAGGATTGGGCTACTTCCCTTTTTAACAATACAGTGAATATTAGACCTGGGAGGATGTGTTCATAGATACGTAAACCATATTTTTTCAGTTGAAGAAGTATTGTAATGGTTGGTGCAGTAAGTAGAGACTCTCACAAAGAACAGTAACATTGGAGCTGTGCCTGGGATGTTTAGACTTGTATGACATTTCTCAGAGGCTTAGACTCTCCTTGGTTGGTTCCACAGCGATTTATGGAGAGGGTTTTTTTGGAGCCAAAGATGAGTACAATTCAGATAGAAGCTAAAATGGTAATAAAGTGGCAGTAGGAAGTACCTAGCCCTTCAACAGAATTGGTTTTGTTCTGAGGTATAGTGTATCAGACAGGTAAGTTTTGCATGACACACATATGACCTTTTCAAAGGAAATATCACCTTCTCCAGGGATATAGCGACTGCTTTTCAGCTATTAGGTTAGTGCTAATGGACATGGGGGGCAGCGGCAGGGTGAGGAAAGATTCAGCTAAGGAAGACAGTCACAGAATGGTAGGGGTTGGAAGGCACCTCTAGGGATCATCTCGTCCAACCCCCCTGTTAAAGCAGGTTCTCCCAGAAGTAAAATGTTTTTCACTAAGGTGTCTTTGTTATGACTCTGTTCCTCTAGTTCCTCCTATTTCAGGACTCCTTCCAAGCATGAAGATTTAGCTAGCCCTCATGCTACATTTCATTCTTCTCTTGTGGAAGGAAAGCTCGAAGGGCATGGACTAATAGATTGCATCTAGTCATTGTTCTTCAGTGAGGAATTATATTCCATTATCATTCCCAGGAGAGTAAATGGCAACTGAAAGACCATTTTCGAATGTTACGCCTAGACCTTTTTGCTCAAAGAGTGTATGGATGAAATTAGCAATAGGAAGCTGCAAAAACGTAAGAAAAGATGAGGAGAGTAGACGGCAATGCAGCAATGAACATGTTATTCAGTAAGGTGGCTACAGACATTTTTTACTTTTTTTTTAAGGTAAAATAATTAAATACAAAGTACATTAAAACTTATAAAGGTAAATGTAATGACAGTTATAAAGAAGAATCAGTGAAATAAATAAATATGTTCATGACTAAATTCGTCTGTTCAAGATGCTTGTTTAGGAACAAAAACTTTCTGTGTTTCTTATTACATACTGACCTCGTAGAGAAAAAGGTACATGGTATCAGACCCTACATGATTAAGTATACATGGTATGCTTAAACAGAAGAGGGTATCAGTAAAGGAACCTCGATCATTAATGCATTGTATTATTAGGGAAGGAGTAATGCAGATACGAATTTCACGCTTCCTGTCTCTACCGGTTAGGTTTCTTTTGTTTTGTTGAACAGGTATCATTTTCCCATTTGCAGTGGTTCTGGTAGTTAGTTGTCCCTTGTGTTCATGTAGGAGTTGGTGGAAATGAAGGGACGGATACGCTCCTTGGATTAGTACTTGCAGATTTTTTGTGAAAGACATCATTTAGACTGTTCACTACTACAGTGAGCTTTTGGGTTTCGGTGGGGTTTTTTGTATGCTCAGTCTAAATATTAAGACACTTTGCCCTGTAGCTTGATCTATTAAAAATGTAGGATTATAATTTATTTTACAGTTATTGCTACTAACTTTTTCTATTGTTGCTAGTCATTCTTGTAATGTAATACTGATCTCCACTTACTGTGACAATTTAATTTTCTGTTGCTTACATATTCTTTCTCCCCAGTACAAAAATATGATACTTGATGCATCCTTTTTCTGATCTGTGTTACTGCTCCCAGTTACCCACAGTTAGCTTATTTTTGTATGTATACAGTGACTGATATTGATGCTGTATAGGTTTTTGTATTTCCCAACTGCTCAAAAAAGCAGAAGTTACTACCTTCAGATAAGAATCTTAGTGCTTTTAAACTTTGAGTTTTAAGCATCCTTTTGTGTATTTTTGCACACCTGAAACATGCTGTCATTTTTCCTGCATATCTTTCTACGTTTTTTACAGAATATTATAAATACTTGCGGTTTTTAAAAATGTTTCATTCATACAATCTATTAGAATGTTGATTTGTTGAAGTCTTGATATGTTACTGGAAGTGTCCAAATGGTCTGTAAGTAACAAGGAAAGCATAGAGCAGGAAACAAACATTATAAAGTTGAAGTCTGCAGCTCATCATCATACTTTAAATCATTTTATAATGTGACATCAGCAGTTCAGCTCATTTTAAATCACATTGCAAGTAAAATAGAAACTTGAATTTGAAATATATGTTTAGGTTTTTTGAAATGAATGGGTAAGTTTTTCAACATTTACTAGTGCTTAGAATGGGAAATCAGTATTATACTTTCTGCAACAAAACTGCATTTCATTCTAAAGTCTTTTGCCTGAAAAACAGATGAGGGAATCTGCCTTACAGAGCTTCTATTTAAAATGTGAATCCTCTGCTTCTGCTTCAGTGCAAAAAATTGATTGCAGCAGTATATGCATACCTTGTTTACCAGAAAGGCAGATGAAGACTTCTTCAAAGTGCTTTAACTTAAAAATCAGAGATCATCTTAGTTATCTTCAGGATTAATTCTTTCTGATTAATATAACACCTGTCAGGAGATTAACAGAAAGCAGTCAGGTTTCTGTGCACAATTACTTTCCCTTCTACGGTGAGGGAAGACACTTCCTTCCCTATAAATGTGGGATAGATAATCTATGTTTAGGCTCAGAAACAGAGTAGGGGAAAGGAAAACAGCAATACTTTGAGATTTTGGTCAGATTAAAGCCATTAACAAGATGATTTTGTGGGTTTATGTCACTTTTTAGTCAAAGGTTATTTTTTTTCACATAAAATGTTATTATAATCATTGCATTAAAAGAAACCTTCCAAATAGTTGCCATAAATTCTGCACAGAAAGATCCACAGATAGCCAGAAGTTACAAATGAATGTTTAAAGAGAAGAGGGGAAGAAATGTTAGAAATAAATCTTTCGAACTGTCATACAAGTAAAATGAAACACTGTTTGAAAATCATGGTCTTTCTCTTACCTCAAAATTGCAGTCAGAAAACCAGTTGCAGTGTTAGTCACTACTAATATGCATTACACCATAGAAGGAATAGTGTGAGCTGGGCAAGTAAGCATAATCTTAAAACTCAAAAAGTCCTGAACGCATCCTCAGAAGATTACTTGTGGAATTTGAGTGACTTACCCTCTTGTCAAGAAAAATATGATATTAAAGGAATAGTAACTACTTCCTGGCAGTGTTGCAATAAGTTGCTTAAAATTTGTAAAATGCATTTGGAGATAAGTATTAAATGTACATTTGAGGCTGTAATATCTGGAAATCAGTTTGAGAATTAAATAAATTCTTTTTACAGTAGTCAGCATTATTGCATCCAGGGTGATCAGGAGTGAACAATTTAAACATCCATAATGAGATGCCTTCAAGAAGGTGGCAGAAAGAATAGTTGCTATTTCTGTCTAAATACTTTTTTGTTCTGTTTCATGAAAATACTTGTAGTATAGAATCATAGAGTTGTTTCAGTTGGAAAAGACCTTCAAGATTATCACATGTAATGATTGAACGGGGATTAAACTGTAAGGAACTCTCCGGAATGTCAGGTTTTGAGGAAAGACTTGATAACCTCTCTCTGTAGTCTGATACTTTAATGCTTAGCATTATTTGCTGCCGTTCCCTTTAGACGGTTCCTTATTGAGATTACTTACCTTCATCTCATCATCTTCATTTTAAGAAATAATTTTCTTCAGTAGATCAGTGCTTTACTAATTTCTTTATGGATTACAGCCCATGCAGTTTCTTTGTACACAAAATAACTTGATTCTGTTGAAAAAAAGTATGAAGTTGTATTAGCACAGTCTTATTTTCACAAACATGTTTTTCATATATTTAATTTTCCATGGATTTCTGTCACTGTCAGGATTATTTCCTTTTCATTCACCACCTTTATAAATGTATTTGTGTAAGAGAAATATGAATTATATTAAAATGAGTCTTTGATATAGTGAGAGAAGGAATACAAGGAAAATTGGTGCCTGCAAAATTAAAACTGAAGAGAGTGAAGTGCATGTTTTTGGAGCAAAGGGGATGAGATCTTGCGCACTTCAGAGATGTGATGAGTTCTCCAAATCTGTTCTTTGAGATTCTTCTAGGAAGAGTTGTTAATGACTTGTGGTTTTAGGGATTCTAAATGGGGTAGCATTACTATTATAAATAAATGAAAATATTAGAAATTAAGATAATTCTTAAAATTACCATTAAAACCAAGTTGATTCTCTCTAGAAACCCAGTTACCTGGAGTTGTATGTTCATCCCTTTCAGTATTAAAAATGCTGTAACTTTTGTTTTTCAGCTTGTCTTCATATTACTTGAGAGAAAATTATCTAGAGATTTTGGGTGGTGGATTCTTTTGTTTACCCCCCCCCCCAAAAAAAAAAAAAGGAAAAAATCTAAAGACTTCTGTGTAGAAGAGGAGTAATAGCTAAACATCCCAAGCGTGTGATATCAAGAGGTAATTGATAGGCTTGGGGATATTTTTGTAGGTACACTTGGGAAATATATTTGAAAGGCAGTTCAATGTTAAGGCAGAATAAAAAAAGCACATGAATTTGCTTGTAAAAGAAAGTATTGTGGAGAGAGGAACTGTCAAATAAACAAAACAGCACATTATCTAATTTTTATGCATGCTGTGTTTTGGAGAAACACTGCTTGGCAGCTGGTGTTCTTCCTATCCTCACAGTATTTGATAATAGAGGGTGAAAGTGGGCCACTGACTGTCATTGCCATTTGAAATAATATGTTGTCAATCCTTTGCAGACAAAAAATAATTGATACAAATTAAATGTGTAAGCCTGAACTTCCACCTGCACGATAAAAGACGTGTTCTGAAGCAAAAGACACCTTTATTTGCTGAGAGCAAAAATTGTGCATGATTAGAGAAGGAGAATCTTCTGGGCTGGAAATCCATGGTGTCAAGGGGTTTTAACTATAAATACGGTATCAGATCAGTTTCACAGGGATGCTGCTGCAGTGGTGCTGAACATAATATTAAGTGGAAGATAATACCTTTGTCATGTATTGAGTAATGAGTCCAACCACTGTTTGACCTCAGTTGTCTAGAGAGTTGAAATTATGAGAATAGAAGAACAGTATGAGGCTATGATTAGCTTTGGTAGCTTGCTCTGTAACACTTTTAATAGTGCTCTGTGATGGCATTGGAACTTACAAGTGGTTTTGATAATGTTATTAGGAAATGGTTTGTTAATATCTGTATGTTGAGGACAAATCCTTTTATGAATGTACTTTAGAGGTGTGTGTGTATACACATGTGAATGACAGGGTGTTTTGGAAGTGGTTTAGATACTCAGATTCAGGAAAACTTCTCTCTGAATATGATGAGCATTAACTTTTAAAAAAACCTTTGGACTCTTTCAATCTTACTATTTTTACCTGTTACTGTTTTTTTTCTGTTGTATTTTTGGATTTTCTACTATAAGTAGGCTCAAATGGCAGCTGCAGGTAAGGAATACCTAGTGCATTCTTATTTTAATATCTTTTATTTAGTAAACAGAAGAAGTAATTTACATCTTAGCAGCTGGAGTTTTCAGATACTTGTCTTGGGCCCTGGATAGCCTGTATTTTATAGGTTTAACCAAAACAAGGTAAATGGAAGGTGTGTAACCATCACTTTCACAATCTAGTCTCAGAGTTTTGAAACTGGTATTTGGGATGAAAACTGCATCAAAGAAAGAAAATAGTTCATTTTTCCATTGAGAATAGACTGATTTTGTCAAAGAACTAAGAATGTGGAAATTCCAGTTTGTCAGTACATTTTAATGACAGTTGTTTCCCGGCAAGTGACCCAGGGCTGAGCTATATTTTTGAGGCATGATGGTTTAGGGTTATAACTAAAGTAGGGAAACGTGATTAAGCAAAGTTTCAAAATCAGTTATGGAGTTGAGAAACTTCTGGGATGTGCAATGATCAGCAAAGCTAACTGGGCTTCATACAGGTTCTTCCTTCCAGTTGTTTTAAATTAATTGTTCAGGAGGAGACACTGTATTGCCTGGAGGCTTCTGTTTATTGCATCGTACAATTATTCTGCAGTACCTGAGAGGTTTTTTCAGATAATTTTTTTCATTTGCCATCAGGAACAAGCTTGTACAGAATGTTTCGCGCTCTGATTACAAAATTAAATTGACTTTAATGACATAAAGAGTGCAAAGGTAGTCCATGAGGGTACCTTTTCTGATTATTTTTTTTTCCTTTAACACAATTAAGAATTTCATTATAAAATATCTGTAAATGAAGTATCAGAGTTATGCAAGATGAAAGCGGGAAAATTGTTTCCTGTGTTTCTTTAATTTTAATCCTAATGTGTGTAGAATAACTTTTTGTTGTACTGCTCAGAACTCTTTATGCCTCAGAACCTGAAGATGTACAAAGCAAAAGTTGTTTTTTGACACCTTTTAAGTTGTCTTGTTCTGCTTTCTGCAATTATTAATTAATTGTTAATAGTTCATTTATTTGTCTGGATGCAAAACACCTGTCAACTGCTCAACATGCAACTGTGGCCTGTTCACTACAGAATTTCTTAACTAGCCATCCTCTTTGCACTGGTATACTATTTTGGGTTTAAATAGTTCATATATTTTATTTGAGGCAAAATGTTATTTCAGAGTAATTAAAAGGTTTTTTGTATATATGTGTGTTAAAGTATAGATGAAAATTCTTCTTGATATTGCACTTGTCATTTATTATTTTAAAAATACTATGTTTATACAATAATAAAGCTTGGGGTTTAGTAGCATGAACACCAGGACTTTCAAAGCAGCTTCCCAAGGCTCAGGATCTACTTGCACATTTGAACAGGGTTTCCAATGGTACTTTTTCATTATGTAATGAAGGAACCTACTCAAATACTGCAGCAGAAACTGGAGCGCTGATGTTTATTTGCCTGCTACACTTATCTGTACGAAATTTGGATATTGCACCAACATACTGGTCAAAAGCTTGAATGAGCTTAAATTGCTGTAGATCCACTTAAGTGAGAGATCAAAAAGTAGCAAGTTCATAGTGTTTTGCTGTTTGATACTTGTGTTTAATTTTATGTAGAAGGATTATCTGTTTAATGGTTAACAATTGCAAAAAGATCTGAATAGTTCAGTATTTCCTGTGACCTTGCTCTTGAGTAAGCTCATGTCATAGATAATAGTGAACACTCTCATCTGCTATACTTAACACTGTTCCTTTTTTCTCTTTTGCAGACATTTGGGCCTAGATTTAGTTCCTCGGAAGGACTTTGAGGTTGTGGATTCAGATCAGATCAGTGTTTCAGATCTTTATAAAATGGTAAGAAATCTGTGGGAGATTCCTTTGGGTTTTCAGCATATCTAAGATTAACTTCCAGCTATTGATAAGATTTGGGAGTGATAGGTTTGTGTCTTGGTGGGGTTTTTTGGTATGCAAGATGTATTTCTCCCTAAAACAAAGGTATGTTTTATAAACAGGCCATATACTGTTGCAGTTTTGGATTATTTGCACTATGTGAGAGTGGATTTTTATGGAAAGAAATAAAAATTGTTACATAAGAAATATGGAAGAACATCACTATATAGTACTAACAGTTAATGCTTGTTCTTGATTTGCCATAGTCAAAGGAGATTTTGGTCCTATTATAGCAGTCTTCCTGCAAGTACAGTACAAAAGTCAATCAGTAATGACTCAGAGAATGCAAGATGAGCTGCTAACAGGATTGCTTTGTTACTCTGTGTTTCATTCGGAAGATTTTTAAACTCTGAATGCTTGTAGTACAGCAAGTAGCTAATATTTAATTGTCAGAGTAGTCTGATTATGTCACCCATCTTAGTCCTGAAGAAAGTGTCTACATCACAGTTTGCTGCTCAGATCTGTGCTGGTATCAGGACACAACCATTAGTCAGTGCACACTACATTGGTGCTTTAGTTTGCAGATTCAAGAAGACAGTGCTGTCTGATCACATCTAGTTCATAGTCAGAAGGATATTTCAGGAACCAGAACAGCTTAAAACCTTTTATTTTTTTAGCTTAAATTTGTCAGAAATTGAAGGAGGGGGATATTGGTGGGTTTTTGTTGTTTTGGGGTGAGTTATGTAGTTTTAGTTTTGTTTTTATCATTTAACAAAAACCCAGGGAGAGAATCCTCCTTACTTCTGGCAAAATACTTAATGGGCTCTCAAATGAGCAATGAGGTTTTATGTTGTAAAATAATCTTGTGGGAGTAGTTGTGAGAGCGCAATTACTTTCTCATATTTGCAGGATTGTAGCATGTTAAATGTACCATAGAAAACAGTCTTCTATTAGCAAAACACCAGCAAGGTAACACATTAGACTTTCCTATCTGTGTCAACAAATTCAGGCATTTTATACAGAGTCATCAGACTCAGTATTACTTTTCTTGGTAAATTATACATTTTTAAATTTGAGCCTCTTTTAGCTCTCATTTTTCACTGCTGTCTACGTTGGTGACTGTTGTATTCATCTTTGTCAGAACTGTTGTGCTTTAGGGCCTTGTACATCGTGTTTCTTCAGCTAACTCATTATGAAGCTAATACTAGTGACTTCAGGATGCACAGCATTTGTCAGGAATTGTGGCTTTTGTCCAGAAGGAAACAAAATTGCCCTTTCCTTGTGTCAGGTTTGTGATTTTTAACTAATAGGATGGAATGCTTTTTAAAAATTTACATCACTTTTGAAATTGTCAGAATTCTACTACAGAGCTCAGTGCTGGAGTTGCCCACTAGGTTGAAGCTCTCATTTAGCAACGCAAGTCCAGCAGGATGTCTAAAACACTTCAATAGCCCTTTTTAGTGAAGGGACTTAGAAAACACACATGACTGGAGGCAAAAATCAGAAATGTTCAAACCTGGTGATTTGTCTATGTGTCTTCAGGATGAACTTAAGAGGTGCATGAAAGGCACAACTGCTGCTAGGCCTTAGCCATTTCATTCAACTATCTGAAAGCAATACCACAAATTTACCAGAGTTCCTAGTAAATAGAGAAATTTCAAATTAATGCTGCCACTAACTACTTCATAACTGCTTATTCTTTATTCAGATGGAAAATTGCTAAGAATGAGTAGCTATAAAACTTCAAAACAGATAATTCAGTTGCCCAGAACCCTTCTAGAGAAGGAAACCAGCAGGACACGGATTGTGCAGGAAGATCATGAAATCTTTGTGATTTGTTGGTTTGCTTGTTTAACAAAAGAGATTGTCAGAGGACAGATTTGTGTACATTTGGTTCTAATTCCTTGCTAGAAGTCAGTTGAGTACATGAAGATAGAAAGCTGTTTGTTTGAGACTGACTTGGTAATGATAGGATAGCAAAGGGCAAGCATACTTTACACCTTTAAAAACAGTGATGGAGGAGGAGCTAGTAATCATTCTCTCTGTGTAAGAAATGCTTGAACGGGAAAAAAAAAAAATCCAGTTATTTGCAACACAGAGGTGAGTAATAGTGACTGTGAACTTTTTCACAATAAGCAGTTTCTAGAAGTTCCAATTTACTTCCAGAACATAAATGAGTCTAGTGGATAGAAGAAGAGCAGCTGATGCCATATTCAGATTTTCATAAAGATTTTAATTGTGTTTTTTTAGTCAAAATTCTCCTAAGGTCCTTAATTCTAGATGAAATTACTGTAAACACAAAGCTAATTAGAAAACCCATACTCAAAAAAAAATGGTGAAGAACAGTTGTCAAAATTTGGTTAATAGGAGGAGGTTAAGTAGGGATGAATCAGCTTAATTTCTTGTGATCATCCTCCATTTTGTAGTCCTTCACTTTTCATGAGTGACTGGGTGATGAAATAGGAAGTAGGCTCTCTAAATATGCAAACACAACAAAGTTGGAAGTGGTAGTACATGGGAGGGAAGGATCAGAATTCCAAATAATGTAAAGAAATTGTAGAAATTATCTGAGAAGTGTAGGATACAAGTGTGAATAATAAATGCAAGGTTTTAACTTCTACAGTCAGTTGTTCCTTCTGAAGTACAGGTTGTTACTAGCTTAAATGGTTTTGTAGAAGATTTGAGTGTTAGAATAATAAGTTGAATTAATATTTTCATGCTAATAATGGATAAGACAAGAATCAGTGGGTCTGGGTTACAAAGACAAGGATTTAGTTTAAGCATCAGAAAGCACTTTGAAGAAGAAAAATATACTGAAAAGGATCATCTTATCTGTTAAAGTTTGCACAGTCTTAACAGGCAACTGTATTCTGGGTAAAACTGATTCTTTGTTTTTTAGAAGGAAGATGGATAATTTCTTAACAGTCCTAGTTTTGTATTACCTTGCAAGGCTTTTCATGTTGGAAAAAATTTCGTTACAGTCAAATGTTGTGCTCAGTGCAAGGTCAATACTGAATTCAGACCAGGCTGGTGAGAGCTTTGTCGATTCTTCAAGGAACGGTATTAGGTCCCTGTTCTAATGCCTGACTGCCTTGATGGGGATAATTTTTTTCCTTGTTGGAAAGTTGGGATATCCTGTTTTGTGGTTTATGACTGGAGAATTTTGTCCTCCTGCTGTGCAGCTTTGTAAAGAGCCTAGCTATGTCATTGTGATGATAACTTCAGAGTTACTGGAAGGCCATCAGGTCATCTCCAAACCTTCTCCAGACTAAAAAAGCTGCATTCCATCAATGTCTTCTCATGCAACATGTGCTTTATCTCCCACCTGCTTTGGTGGTCCTTTGCTGAATGGGATGCAGTATTTCAGGATGTAGTTTACTGAATGTTGAGTAAAAAGGAATAAATGTTATTCTCAATCTACTGGCTACATACCTGTTAACAAAAACAGTAAGTTGTTAAATGTGCTTGCTGACAGAGTGCTCTCCCGACTCACATTTGGCTTGCTATTTAGCAGGACCTGCTAGTCAATTCCCAGCCTATACCATGGAAGTATTAGCCTGCCCCAGGTGCAGGACTTGGATTTGTCCTTGCTGTATTTAGTAAGGTTCCTTTTAAGCAGTTCCTCTGGATTTCCTAGATCCCTCTGAATGGAGGCCTAGATCCTTCTTCCTTGATTACATTGACTACTGCCCCCCAGTTTAGGATCATCTGTGAATTTATGAGACTGCATGGGTCTCAGGATAGACCTCTGAAGAATACATGCTGTTCACCACTACCTTTTGAGCCTGACAGTCCAGCTGTTCATTGTGGGGTTTTTTACCAGCATAGTTAGTCTGCCCATCCATATGTAACTTCACAACTTGACTACAAGTATGCTGTGGACAGCCTTGCTGACATCAATATAAAAGAACAGCCTCTGGTCTTCTGTCATCTACAGAGAGTTTTATTTTACCCTAGAGGACAGTTAGGTTGATCAAGCATGATTTCCCTTGGTAAATCCAAGTTGGCTGTTTTCAGTCACCCTCTTCTCATGTAGCCAAAACTGTCTTCCAAGCGAGCATGTACACTTTGAGCACTTTGCCTCGTCAGCAGCTGGGGTATGTAAAATTATCTCAGTCTGTGGCTGTCAATATTGTACTAGTGCAGCCCTGAAGCATAAAAGTAGGGAGATAATGAAATCTCTTTTGATTGTGAAAAAATTAAAATGTGATTTTTGGCCACGTATTATTACAGGTTTATCTAAAAGTGCATTCTGTAAGCAGCTGTGCTCTCTGAGGAAACCAGCTCTTCTGACCATATTTCTTCTCTCATGTTTCTGTTACTTTGAGTTTATCTCCCACTTTATTACTTGGATTTACAGGTTACTTTTAATCAAAAGTCAGGATACCTTGAGCAGCTCAAATAACTGGCATTTGTATGCCAGCAGACTCTGTGTGGTTGCAGATGACAAAAAGATTAAATAGGCAACTCAGCCATCTAAACTTAGAGGATTTTAACTTTCAGAAGACAGTGCAGTAGTTAGACAAATAATGGAGCTGGAGATCATTATTTCTTCTGCTGACAGCGTGAAAGAGGACGTTTTTATAACTCTGAATGTAAACAGATGTCAAAATACGCCATTTAATTTAATATCTTCTTGATTTAGTCTCATTATGAAGATGATCTTTCCTTTTGTGGAAAAAGATCTTACTTTTGTTCTGTATAAAAGGCAGTGGCATAATTTGGAAAAAGTATTGCTGAATCTATCTTGTGGACTGTTACTTTCACCTCTTGAAGCTTTGAGGTTATTATCAGGTCATGCTGGTCCTGCTACAGAGTGTGTATGTTTGATCAGAGTAAGATGTTGGGTATGTAATACAAGGATAGAGATGGAGTTGAATGAGGAGAATGTGTATTAACATGTGGTTATTAACCATTAATGATATGGTTTATAAAGCTCACTGAAACCTTTTCAATTTAGATTAGTAATTAAATCTGCCTTTGGAATTTAAATTGGTTTAGTGAGACTTGCAGTCCTTTTCCTCATCATAACATCTCCTACCATAAAGGGCTTTAAATACAGGATCATCCTCGGGGTTCCATATTGGAGATGTAGTGCTTTATATTGATGCTTCTGTACAAGTGTTGGTCAGCTGAAATGGTAGCAGAGTCATTAATCATTTATGAGGGTTTCATTTTCTGATCAAAATGTTGGTCTAAAATCCATCCTTCTTTCTAGATGTCTGTGGTTTTTAACAAATGCACTTTTTCCTAGACAACTTACTGTTAGATGAGGAGTAGTGGTGAGGTATCCCTCTGTTTAGCAAGAGAAGGCATATTATACAGTATAGGGTGATGGATTTTTCAAAAAGAAATGCTTTTACAGTGTTGGAAATTCAGTGTAGCTGGTGACAGACAGCTGGTTAAAAGCTGGTAAATGCTGCCTGTAAGTTCAAGTAGTTAGGCTCAGAAATGGCTTGACCGAGAAAAGGCCTTAGCAAAGCCAGTGGTATTCTGAGTGATGAAATACTGTGGAAAAGAAGGCTATGAAAAGTTGGTAATAATCTTGAACAGTCGTATCTTAAAATTACAATTCTAATGCTACACAGTTATAATGTAAAAAGGTTTTAATTTTATTATTTTCTATCTCCACAGCATTTGTCAAGTAGACACAGCGTTCAGCAGAGCACATCACAGGTAAACATCAGCTACATATACATTTTTTTTGTCTGTAAGTGTTTGTTAATGTATGTGAAAGTATGATGGAGATTATTGGGGAAGTCCCTACCCATAGCACACTTCCTCAGAAGGTTCACCAAGAAATTAACTGACTAAGGTCCATCTTCCACTTCCATTTAGGCCTCTTTTCCTTAGCTCTAACCGGTGTTTTTAAGAGACGAACTTCCACAGTGATATCAAAGCTTCGGTCTGCCCACATGAGTCTCCTTTCCCCCTGCTAACATGTGGCTTAGTAGGCTTCTGTTTCACGTAGCCTTTCTGTAGTAATGTAATCCCCTCCTGGTCTTGGAATCTGGGCCTAATCTTTCCAGGAGAACTGTGCATCCACAGGTACCAGTCTTTAAAGGATGAGGAGTTACTTGGACTTAATATTAAAATCCAGAACAAAATTAATTTTAAGCTCTGTTTTTTAAGACAGTACAAATCTGAGTTGGAAGACTGAAAATGTTAAGATTTTCTTTTTTAGTATGTAGCTGTCTGCGCATTCAGAGCAGACGAGCCTAGTGAGTTTAGGATGTTCATACAACCTGTTTATTAAGATTGGCCTACAAAGGCTATGAAGGGCTATAAAAATTAAAGGATTTTATTTCTATTTACACTTATTTTTTTCCTCCACACCAATTTTCACTGTCGTGTGTGTGTATATATATATAAATACATACATATTATGATTCAAAAGTAAAACTTACTGCTATTTGACTTCATTGGTCACTCATGTTAACAGACTTAAAAGTTTTCTTTTTTGTTGTTATTAAAAATATTTTGAAGTCCATCTGCTTTAAATGGAAATCATCAAAAATGATCTTATTTTTCAGTGCCAGAATCAAGACAATATTTGTGAAATAGGAGTGACTTGATAAAAGTAGATTTCAAATTCAAAAACCATGTATCTCATATTTACTTGGTTATTGTAGTTTCCCAAACTATTTAAAGTAAAAGTTGAAAAAAATAGAAGAAAACTTAATCTGGCATGTGTCTCTGAAATAGAAAGTATTTGAGATTAAACTTTTTTGCTTGATGGAGTAAGGAGAGCAGAATCTCAGTTAAAATTATCAAGTCACTCGTGTCCTTTATTTGTGAGGAACTAAAAATCACTTTCATTGTTTCGAATCAGGTGGATACAATTCGTCAGCGTCATGGGGATGCTTGCCGTATGCCAGTGCCTCATCACTTCTTCCTCAGTCTAAAGAGCTTCACCTACAATACAATAGGAGAAGACACAGATGTCTTTTTTTCTTTGTACGATGTTCGAGAAGGCAAGCAGATCAGGTAGGACTTGATCAAATAACTGAAAAGCTTCCTAGGGAAAAAAATAGGAAGAAAGCAGATACATTGGAGAACAGTATGTGAACTGTTCTTGTGACGTGACTAAAAGGAGAAAGCTAATAAATTGTAAGTTGACAACCCCGCAACGCATACATGAAATTATCAGCAATACTAATCATCGTATATGAAATATAGAGCTTACATATAAACAAAGCATTAAAGGCACAGAACAGTTGAATTTTAAGTTTCTGACTTGGCCTCCACACATTACCGAAGGTCTTAGTGTTTAGTAGCTGCCTTCTTAGGGCTCTTCTTTAAGAAATACTACTAATGGCAGGACCACACTGTGACTGGTAAAGAGGACTGCTGTGTGTGAGGCTCTTCATATCTCATCCACCCCTTCCTTACAGGCATGTTACAGTATACCTTGTTTTCATTACTCTGTTGCTATCAATATAAACTAAAGTATTAATATTCATCCCTGCGTCTGGATGGACAACTGTGCTGCTCAGTAAGTTGAGGTAATTGGTACTAATGGTAGCAAATACAAAATGTGTTGTATTTTTCTTTTATAAGCATGTGTTTTGAAAACGTCAGATTATTTAGGAGAGGTATTACAGCATATGCATTATGTCTTGGAAATGAAGTAAGTGTAACTTGGTCTGATCTAAAGTACAGCGTGGGGGTTTTTTGAGTTTTGTTTAAGGCATATCCTAGCAGTTGGCACAGACTGCATTTGTTACTGTGGTCAAAACTGTTCTAGTTTTCAGCAAATTAGATTTAGATTTGTTCCAAAGTGAGGAAAGAGCTCCAAAATGTTCTTTTCTCTCATTGGTAGAGCATTGTTATGCAAATAATGTTCATCCAAGAAAGTTCAGATCAGTGATAGCAGTTTTGTAGCTGCTCAGAATACAGACAACTAAAAAAGTGGTCTGTATTAGAAAGCTCTAATGACTTGATTGCATCTTACAAATATGTGTCTGCCACTGTTCAGTTGGGCAGCTTGAAGATGATTTTGCTGAGTATGGCACGAATGACTAATCTGGTACTACTACATCATGTTTATTTCACCCCCGCTATGTGAGAAATACTTGTTTATACTTGATGTAGTTAGGACATGCCTATATATGCTCTATTGAGAGAATTAGCAGAAAATAGCTGTTAAGAGGAAAAGGTGCAAATGGCAAATATAACCAAAAGAAGATTACTCACAATTAATTAGTTTAGACCACAAAGCAGTAAAATTTCAAATTATTTAGATGAGGAAAGCTGCAGGGAAAGAGAAAAGGGCAGGCTGCTGCCATGGCTGTGGAAGGCCTCAGAAATTGCTTCAAAAGGACATTAATTGTCTTGGACTGCACTTTGCATATTATGTAAACGTTGAGTGGGAAAGTCTCAAGAAGAGGGTTTGCCGGTGACAAAAAAAACCCCAACCAACTAAAAACAATAAAAAACTTAAAATGATAAAATGTACAAAGAGCTGTTCAGGAAGATTTAAATATATAAAATAATGCTTTCATATGCAAACATTTATTATTACTTAGCTCTTCATATTATGCGTCAGGGATATGCTGCAGTGAAAACGGCATAATTTTTACATTTTCTCACATCCCAAAAAGGGGTGGGGAAGAAATGTATAATGAGGCTGAGCTCTGCTTAGAAAAGAAAATTAAAACCAAAAAACAGACGCACACACTGCTATAAATTTAGAATGATGTTTTTGTATCTACTTTAAAAGATTATGTTTCTTTCCTCTTCTGTATGTCTCATGAAATAGTACATTAAGGTTGAAAAACCAAGCAATACTTCTGCACAATGAATTCTAAGTGAGGAGGACAAATTGACTTCTGAAATGGTTTTGATGTTGATAAATTTCTTACCCAAACAGTTCCCACCTGAGGAGGTTGACTAGCTTTCAGTGTTAGTGCTTTGGCCATAGAGTAAATTACAAACCTCATTGAACCTGTTGGTTGCAGTATTAATTTCCCAGTCAGATTAAGTGAAGAATCAGCAAAATTTCCACAGAACAGCAGCTGAAATAGAGTTTGAGATGTGTTCCCAGGTTCTGAATACAATACAGTACTGTACAGTGTTTAATGGTTTGTGCTGTCTGAAAAGGAGAAGCAGACAAAAGATGACAGGGGGAGATGCAGATAGTAGGAATAACAATGTGGCTATCAGAGGGTTAAGGCCTAGAGGTTAAAAAAGGAAACAGTGACTTAATTTTGACTCTTGACAGAATTAGAAAAAGAAATGCTTGTCAGTAAGTAGAACTAGATTGATGAATGTCTGCCTCAATAACATGTTTCAGCCTGCAACAGAAATAAAACCTCTCAGAGATAATGACTCAGAGAAAAGGGGATGAAAGTCTGTTTGTATTTTTTAAATATATTTTAAATATATTTAAAATTTTTGGTTGCAA
>JAAGNO010010208.1:0-22194 GCA_033439905.1 Ceryle rudis
GTGAAAGGATGAGGGGCAATGGTTTTAAATTAGAAAAGAGTGGATTTAGATTGGATGTAAGGAAGAAGTTCTTTACCTTGAGGATGGTAGAACACTGGAACAAGTTGCCCAGGGAGGTGGTTGAGGTCCCATCCCTGGAGACATTCAAGGTGAGGCTTGACAAGGCTCTCAGCAGGGGGTTGGACTGGATGACCTCTAGAGGTCCCTTCCAACCCAGACATTTCTGTGATTTCTGTGATTTGTGAGAATCCTGAATTTTTTCTGTGAAGAAGAGACATGCTTAGGAATTGTTCCTGTCAGACAAATGATTAGCAGGGTCTCTTTCACTGTGGCCAGTGCTGATCTTTCAAAAATTCTTTTAAAATCTAACATGTGACACTGTAGCGTGAGTGAATTTGCATTATCCGTTTCTTTTTCTACAACCATAATAAGAAGGGAATGTCTGCACATGACCTAGTCCAACCTCCTGCTCAAAGCAGAGCCAGCTTCAAAGGTAGATCAGATTGCTCAAGGCCTTGCTGAGTGAAGTTCTGAACATCTCTGCTGGATTGTATGTTTTTGCTGGTTTTAATTTGTAGCATGCATCACTATGTGTTGTTTCCATTTTACAGCGAGCTTCTCCAGTTTATAACCAGTGGTCCCATTGTTGCTATGGAAATCTTAGGAGATGATGCAGTTTGTAAATGGAAAACATTACTGGGGCCAGCAAACTCTGCAGTGGCTCAGACTGATGCACCAGACAGCATTAGAGTGAACTTTGGACATGATGGCCTAAGAAATGCAGCTCATGGCCCAGATTCAGTTGCTTCAGCTGCTCAAGTAAGTTTCTGACTGTTTGTTGACTGAGGTATATTTTTATTTTATCTGGTAACAGCTGGGTCATGAATTCCTCATTTTTTTCCACACTTGAGTTCAGAAGTAGTTTAGATATTCCTTATGGATCCTTTTTAGCATGGAAAAATGAACTGTCTGAAATCAGAAGTCTTGTTTATCTGTGTCACAAAGGGGAATCTTGGGCACTTTGATCAGGAGAGCATGCCCAGTCATTTTTGGTATCTTCTGTACATCACAAACATTGAGTTAATGGCATAGTCTGCATAAACTACCTATAGCGTACCAATGTTGGTCATGAAAATAAAGTGATTAAACAAATCCTTTTATGCCCTCCTGTGTTTTGCTTATCTCTTCTCCTCCACAGTCCTCACTAGTCCTCTGACTGTAGCCTACTTCCTCTGCTGTTATTGTTCAGAATGAATAATTATGAAAACAGGTCACTTTGTAGTGCTTTGTGTTTTGAGAGGTAATACAGTGGGCTTGGCTTTGAGGAGTTCAGCTTTCTTTTGCTTTGTTTGCAGTGTTTCTCCGTGTTAAGAAAAAGCCCCGGGGCTGGGTGGTAGATATTATCAGCATTTCTACAGAATTGAAGTGCCTTGTTGTGGGGTAGATATGCTGATAAATGATGACAAGAATAAAGCTTACCTCGTGATAATTTGGTATAGGACTGTGATATATTTTAGCTCTAGAGGAGCAGGGAAAAAATACCAGTTGTTGCTCACTTGATTCTAGTCTTGCCTCTTTTTAAATTGGAACAGTAGCATAGATGGAGAGAGACCTGCCCTGGCATACCTAGTACTGTATACTAGAAAATATACATCGAGATTATATCCTGGTGGTGAGGGCAGAGCTGGTCAGCCTCTTCTGGCTGGCTGGTAGGTTGTGTGGCACAGCAAGCTAACTGCAAAGCATGCACGGTCTTCTGCTGGTCAAGCACTCATCTCGCTTATCTGCACTGTGTCTGGGCTGACAGGTCCTCTCTGTGAGCTTCTGGTTTTGACCAGAAATCATTTGCTGGACGTGAAGTACTTTTTCTGCTGGCAGACTTGATGAAGATGGTACAAAGTCAGAGCTTGGACGAAATTGATCTTTTCTGATGAAGGAGAATTCTAGTCAGAAAACTGTAGTTCTGGTTAAATAGCTGTATGGCTTCACATGTAAGGGTGAAAGTTTCTCTTTATTCCTCTGTACTGCTTTGACAACTGTGGAAGCTTTTGAACCAAGAGTGTAGGAGAGAGTATCTATTAGCATAAAATTTTGATTAGAAGCATAAATATGTGCTTTGGCTTAAGTTTGTTGTTCTTTTCACATTTCATTATTTTTGAAAGGCTGTTTGAAGGCCCCATTCATCTGCAGCATTTTTATGACTGTGGGATTATTGTGCTGAAATTTTCCAGGTGTGTGCATCTTTGTGGTGTTACTGATACCAATCTTCGAGAAATCCACGAAAATTGTGAATTTAATATCCCTGAGCCTATTTTAATTTAGTAGGCCCAGTGTTATATGGCTGTGTAGCAGTTGCCATGGAAACTAGTTGGCTGTGTCTTGCAGAAGCTTCACTGAAAAGAAAGAAATATAAGATAAAAGGGACCTAAACAAACTCTTCTGAAAGAGAACTGAAGTTTCAACCACATTTAATGAATGTATGGTAAACTGAACAGTTAGAATGGAAGGCAGCATTGTTCTACTGAGGACTAAATGACAAGTGAAACTCTGCCTCTGCTATACTCTAAGCTAGCGTCTCTCTGCAGGCCAAATTTTAGAACTTCTTTAGATCAGGAATAAAGGAAAAGAATTTTCTTTTCAAGACTCCACTTGGTTATAGTTTGGCATTTCATTATCCTAGTCCTTCATCATTGTTTATTTACTTTCCTTTTATGACTTTTAATGGATGAAACAAAGTGTTAAGTATTGTAAATATTGTCCTGCCTTTTCCTACCTGCTTCTTTTAGAATAAACATTAGTTAACAGATTGGGACAAGGTCTTTGAAGCATGCAGCATTTTATCAATAGAAGGACAAAGGAAATGAACCCGTTTGTCTCAGATATGCTCACTTAAAATGTGGATTATTTGCTAGGACAAAAAAAACCCTACCCATTTTCCCTTCTGTTGAAAGATACATTAGTTTGAATTGTATAATTGTGCAAATACGGATTACAGGAATTGTCAGAGTGCTGTGAGCTAAAGACAGGAAGATAGCTAAGTCTATTCCATATGGGTTGAGCTAGTAAAATAATGAGAAATTTTCAGGAAATGGACTTTAGCACTGGTACTGTTACACAGGAAAAAAAAATATTAGATTCAATAGTAGTATTTCCAGAGTATTATTATTTTCCTTAAATAGAAGTTTATCAGTTCTCTTACTGAATTTGACCAATAGGTCTGAAATGGTACTTGTGTTTTGAGCACATGACTAATGTTAATTGGCACATTGTGTAACATATGCAAATAAATGTATGGAAAAAGTGTGAAGCTGGCAGTAAACAATGAAAAAAAAATGTCGTTGAGGAATGAAACCTGTCTCTCAAGCTCACTCCACTATGGTCTAAGACCCAAGCTATATTAAAGCTGAATAGCAATGGTGAAAGAAAGGAAGTGATCAGAGGCAAAGAGTTTCTTTTGATTCATCCTAGAAATCAGAGCAGTTGAATTCATCAGCTTCAGTTCAGTAAGATAAAAAAAAAAAAAAAAAATAGGGTCAATAAGATATGAGGAGTGAATCCACAATTTTGGACAAAGTTTAGTTGTTTAAGACAAGGGGGGGGAAGGTAAATAAATGAGATGGAGATCAGTTTTGTATATGGAAAGAAAACATACTGAGAAGTGGATGGTATTTGCATTTTAGTTCATATAGTGGAAAAGATGTAAAAAGAGGGAAGGAGTGGACTTGGGAAAGATACTGAGGAAAGAGAGAGAGTTCAAACAACTGGGAGCGCTTTTACCAAGTGATTGTGGCAGCAGCATTCCGAATGCTCTGAATGGAAATGGATTGCATTGCAGAAGTTAAAAGAAATATTCAAATCGTGGGTTTATGATTGTGGCAATGGTACTCGAGAGAGAAAGATGTATTTGAGAGAACACTATAAAGTATTTGTAGCACAAAAATCTATAATTAAAGTTTAACTTCTGTAACTATGGATACTTCAGATCTTGTTACTTATGATAAAAGCTGATGTATGCAGCTAGATCAATCTAAAATGTATTCAATTACAATTGTTGCAGGAGTTGGAGTTATTCTTTCCCTCCAGTGGAGGTCGTGGACCAGTCAACAGTGCAAAATTTACAAACTGTACCTGTTGCATTATTAAGCCTCACGCAGTTAATGAAGGTAAGCAATGCAGATATTACAGATGAAAGCAACGTGTGCTTTGTTATATCCGTGATCATTCCTGTGCCCTTTTTTGGGAGAATGAGACTGTAAGAGCACAGGGTATATTTTATAGTACGTGGAAAATTTGGCGGATACCTTGTCTTTCACGCACCTTTAGTATTTCTGCAGTTCATTCCATAAAGGGTGGGTTGTGTGTTTTTCACGTGGATACTTCTTAATTTCAGAAGAAGGGAAAGGTGAAAAAAAAAAAAGATTAAAAATATACATGAGATTTGATGAATCTTACAGTGACAGCATACCGTGTCCTTGCTCCTGTCTGCCCACGACACTCATCTGCTGGAGGTTAGCATCCTCACAGCAGAGTGAAAGCAGGGCACCTGGCCATATTGCAGCACCTTCCACTCACACAGTAACACATGACAATAAAACTACTCACAAAGGGAGACTTTTGCCAATATGAACCTTGTTCTGCTGAATGCAGTGGGGATGGGAAGTGGAAAAGGCTTGTTTATGAAAGTAAGCCAAAGGCCTAAAGCATTTGTTGGTTTCTGTGATGCTTTCTGTGCAGGAGAATGTCCTGTGAACTCACCATATGAGTATTAGAAATGTTTAATGTGCAACTGTTACCATGAAAAAATAATCTCATTTTTGTGTAGGAGCAGTACGTGCAGTAAAATATTTTGGCTCTGGCACTGCAATAGTATTTTTGAATGCAGAACAAATATTGCCATGTGAGAGCATTGAGATTTTTCTTAGTGAGATTCAGAGCACACTGCAACATTTTAATCACTTCTCTGTGAATAGCTGAAATGGAAATAGCAGAAGTGGCCATAGCAGTTTCCAGGCCTTTCACACCTCAAGTGGGATGTCTGGAGAGCTTGCTGAAAAAAAAAGGCTTTCACAAGAGTCACACTCACTGCTGATAATATGCCTGTTATCTCTTTGAGGCCTTGCATGGTAGCTGCTACTGATAAGTCTGCCATACAGCAAAGACAGAGTGATGTTCCTTTTACAGAAATATGGGCAGCAGCTGGGACTGTGATCTTGCCTAGCTAAATGTTTGCAAAGGACAAACTTCCATGGCAGGATCGTTAGGGTCCTTAATTTGATTCTGAAAATATCTTGGGCTGTGCTTTTTTATACTTAAAATATAATTTCTGTTACATATGGGCACTCAGACTCTATTACTGAATGCAGGTTGTCCCTTCCTACTTTTAATCTTCTTCATTTCTGTAGATTTCGTAGTGCTTTTTTCTGGAACTACTCAGAGTTTTTCTGAATCACTAAAGGACAAATTCTGCCCCTGTTCGCACTCCCTTCTGGGAGTGAGCAACTGGAGGAAGTAGAGGTGGTGAGAGAGACAGAAAGAGATACAGGTACAGATAAGCAGAGAATGTAAGTGCACATCCAGCTTTGCAGTGTAAGTGCTAGAAAGACTGACTAAAACTAAGCTTAATATCCACTATATAGTCCTTTTTCGCACACCACAGAGGGCTGGAAAGGCAGACCACAGCTGCCAAACAACAACTAAAATTTGAAAGACAAACTGTACCTTGTGTGAGCATTCTCCATCCATACAGCTCTGATTACTACCCTCAACAGAATAAAGAAATCAAACAGAATTTTCTAAGTCAGCAAAGTGTTTTATCAATTTTAAATTAACATAAGGAATGAGGGAATTCAGGACTAGCTATGCTTTTACCTTACTAAGCTCTGTTATTCCTACCTGCTTTCTCCAATGTTACTTTGAATGTTTCAAAAGCCACAGGTGCTGCATCTCTTAAGGAAAATTTGAGACTAAGGAGGTCTTGCAAAGCTTTCCAGAAGTCTGGTTTCTGATGTGGAGTTGGGTTTGGGGAATGGAAGAGTCGCTGTGGCTGGGTGGCGGCCTCCCTTTTTGGCTGAGAGTGCTGGTGTGGTTTCGTATTGCAACTGAACAGGTTCCAGTCTGCAGTTTAAGGTGAGATGCACCCTTCCCAAGGACTGCAGGAACTTTCCAACAGCTCTAATTAGTGTCTGTAAATACATAAGGGCTGAGTGTCAAGAAGGCAGGGCCAACCTCTTTTCACTTGTACGTTGTGATAGGACGAGGGGCAATGGACCAAGCTAGAGTACAGGAAGTTCCACCTCAACATGAGGAAGAACTTCTTTACTGTAAGAGTTGTAGAGCATTGGAATAGAGTCCCCAGAGAGGTTGTGGAGTCTCCTCTGTAGACTTTCAGGACCTCTCTGGATGCATTTCTGTGTGATCTGCTCTAGTTTTGTCCTGCTCCGACAGGGGGGTTGGACTTGATAATCTTTGGAGGTCCCTTCCACCCCCTAACATTCTGTGATTCTGTGATCAGCCTACTGGGCCAGGACTGTTGCAGGATAGAGGGCATGGCTTTCTTAGCCTGTCCCTTTCTGTCTTCCTTAGTTTTTCTTGTATTCTTCAGCCTATTTTTTTAAGTAAGAACTAAAATATCACCAAGTAGCATCTCTTTTGGTATGCTTGGTCTTCTTATAAAGCACTTGGCATCATCACAGCTGGAAGAACCATGCGCAACAGAGTAGAAAGCTATGTGCTAGCTTTGCAACAATTTTTGGAAGTCTTAATCCTGAAATTACTCTCTTATGATTAAACTGCCTGCTTTAAAGTTGAAGAAGCATAGCCTTTGCCATCTGTAGATTTTAAAGCTTTTTAAGTATTGAGCATGTTGTGTGGCAGAGAAAGCTGTCTCTACAGAAATGCCACTGTTCCTCCTTCCCTGTACAAACTGTTTTAGAGTCAGGAAATAGCATGCTGAAAAAGGGTTTGGGGGCACCAATCAATCTACCCAGGAGAAATCCAAGCTGCCTGTCAGAAAGAGGCAGACAAGAAGGGAAAAGCCTGCTTTTGGGGATTAGGGAGCAGAGACATTGCAGTAGAGCAGGTTGGCCGCATGGACTGTGCATCTGTAGGCAGAAAGTTTGAGAAAGGAAAGGCTGACCAGTTTGGGCTCAGCAATCCTTGACAGAGCAAGGAGGCCTTGCTCATCTTATCTCATCTATCTCTTTTAATGTCTGTTAGCATCTGTGCTTCAGTGACGCCCGACTCATTCTGCTTATACCAGCAACATCTCCTGTATCGCAGTTGAAGTAGGTGCTATAGCAACTAGTGAGCTGCCCTTTTGGCAAAATTGCAGGGAGGAGGCTGTGTGGTCTTAAGAATAAGCCACTTGCTTACCCCCAGCAACAGAACTTCTGGCTGTGCTATGCTGTTTCTGGTGGGGCAAATGTAAGTGGAAACACAGCAGCTGGATAGGAAAGGAAATCTTGTGTGGCCATCATTGTGTAAAGGTGGTTTGGCAGAGGCATGGAGGGGAATCTATGTGGGTCAAAGCAGCAGAGCCTCTTATGAATTGCAGATTTGATTTGTGCTCCACAAATTTTCAGTATCTACAATCTAAAAATAAATCTTTGCCATTTCCTATGCACTGCTGAGGCTTTGAACTTGATTATCTAATTACCATTAATATAATCTGCTCATTACACGTTTACAATTATGTGAAGTTTCACTTACATACTTGAGCTTATATGGAGCTTTAGTCTTTATTTCTGCAGTACCATTTGACTGAATTAATGATTTGAGTTTTGTTTTATGGTCTTTTTTCCCCAGTCTTTCTTCCTTACTCCAGAGTCCATTGCATAACTCATTCTTAGAAGGAAAAACATTCTATTTTTCCATCCTGGAAGATGGTTTTCTTTAACCACAGCTGTAAGCTAGGAGGCTTTTCAGCAATCTTACCTTGCTGACAAATGGCTGAATCTAGTCTCTAGTTTAAGCTGATTAATTCCCAGAGTCCTTTCTTAGAAACTGAGTTTGTTTACCACAGAGGACTTATAGGGCTCCTACCCAGTCACAAAGCAGTGGAAAATCACCATTGTTTTTATCTCTGGCCTTGCTGACCCTCTTCTGACAGGCATAAAGAAACATCTGTTGCTAGGCAGCCGCAGCAGCACAGCCGGACCACCTGCAGCAGGCCCTGGCACAGCACTCACACATGTGATAAGTCCTGTAAGCAAGACTAGCAAAAGTGTCTGTCAGGATGCAGAGGAGCCCTGGGGATTGATAAAGGGTGTCAGGGGAGTTATGTGAAGTTTAACTTCAGCTGTCAAGGGTGCTGGTAATGCTGGAGGGGTGGTGTTGCCAGCCCTCTAGGAGTGCATATCACGCACCTCTTAATGAAGTAAGGCAATGGCAGTTTCGTCAGTCTGCGCAATGTCTTCTGTAGAGGATCAGAGATGGGAAACCAGCTGGGAATGCCACTGAAGGCTATGTAGCCCAGCACTTTGGACTAGTCAGTTTTAGCTCATTCTCTAGTAGCTACTTCTGGTGGAGATGAAGCATCTCCCTGGCTGGCTGGGAAGTTGACAGTGGCAAGGTGGTTGTATTTTAACTTGAAGCGGGTTTACAAGCTCCTTCTTTACTGGGAGCTGAAAGGATGCAAAAGGAACCTGATGCTACTCCATGCAGACTTGCTCTGACCAGAGGTGTTTCAGGGAGACACAATGTGGTTTGACCCCTCTAGAATCTACCATGCTTTTCAGCGTCTTCTAGGCTCCTCCTTTTCTCCTGACACCAGTTTTCAGTTGAGGAGGATGGTAACTAGTAAGCACAGCTCCTCAGTGTATAGATTAGGTTTGTAGGGCTTAATTGTTTAATAATTGGAGAGTTTAAGTGTGGATCTGTGTTCTGTAACCCACTTGCTGTTTCTGCTTGTTTCTTCTGGTAATTCATTTACAGGGTCACGGTTGCAATAATTTAGACATTCTCTTTTTGTAATTCCCCTCATGTTATTAGATCTAGAGGTAGTAGCAGTAGTGCTCAGAAGCCAAAATTGTTAATGCACCAAAATGGATAAACTCCGGTTTAATGCCCTGAGGACAGTTATGACTCAACTGTTTTGTCGGCAAAAATAACACCTTATAGACCACTGGGTGGGATTAACTTTAATGTATTTATGTGTAACAGTTTTGTGATATTTGCTGTCGGAATTAAAAACTGGTATTTCATGATTGGTTTAAAGTTTCTTTGATGTGGCTTTTAATTAATTCCTTTTGAAAATGAGCAGGGAAAAAATGATGAAAAATGGTCACGATGAGGCTGAGGTCAGAAATTTGTTACATTTCACAGTTTGGACTTAGGTTATAGCACAGAGCTTGAAAGGTGACACCCTACCCCCTTTTTCTGCACTCCTAAGCTGAGACATGGGTTCTCCTCAAGTCAGAGTTTTGCCGAAAACAAATTTGGGGCTAGAACTGTGCCATGAACTTAAAAAGCAAAACTGTTAGTCAGGAATTCATTATATATTATTTATTTTTTTTTTATGCAAACTGAAAGAACTGCCTAGAGGTAAGGAAGCCTCTGTGGTCTTGAAGGCTCCTAGATGTGAGACTGATTACCCAGATAGATTTGATCTCCTAGTATGTGTCACGATTTTGTTCTAAAAGTGTTGGTAAGTTAAACCCTCATCCCTCTTTTTGTAATATTTATTTTTTTAAAAAAGACAAATTACAGTGCTGTCTTCCACATCTATCTTCAGCTAAAATTTAAGTCTCATAGAAAACAAAAGGAGCAGTAATGGATTCTTCCCAGAGTTTAAAAGATACTCTGTGGAAAAATGGGTTTAGACCTGTTCTGAGTGGATGATCAATGTTAGAGAGTGCTCCTATCTTAACCTCATACCTACCGGACTGCTTCAGAAATTCATAGACCTTTATCAACAAAATGCTGCATGAGAGATAACTGTAAGAATCATATTTCTTTATTTATGCAAAGACTTAGAAAAATTTTAACTGCTTGAGTAGTTGCTTGCTCCAGAGACAAACCTAACTCTGACAAAAAATACTAAGGACAGTAGTTCACAGAAACAGGGTTTACTTACGTAGCATCTCAAATGAAGTTACTTTACAAGAGGGAGCGGGAAGAGGAGGACTAAAATCCAGGTTACATGTCTGACCGCAAACAACTGAAGAGCTGTTCCTGACATGAAATATAGTTGTTGCTCTTTGAAAATGAGATGGCATTATTGTGAAAACGTCCAGTTGACCTCTCCAGTGTGCTATTTCTGTGCTGTCTATTAAGTCTACTTACATGTATGTGGTTAGAAAAGGAAATAAGCTGGAAAAGAAAAAGAGGATGGGAAAGAAGAGATGCAAATCTGTCATCATTCTCAGGACTGTGTAGCTATATAATTTTTTTAAATGTTAATTCTTCATAATTAACATTCATTATGTTAATTCTGTTCTTAAAAGTCAATTCTAAGAGTAGTTTGGGCAATATCAGGCTAATAAAACTTTTTCATACCAAGGAAAATGATGAATCAAGAGTCTATCGTTTTGTTTAAACTACTTAGTGGTGATATGGTGGACATTTATGAGCATGTCTTTTTTTTAAGGAAAATATGTTTGCTGATCTCTGAATCTCTTAAGTATGCTTTCCATAAAGGAGGATAAATCGGAGCCAGATAGGCTAATTCACTTGAACATCAGTACCTTCGTCAAAGTCCCTTGCTGCTAGGAAACGGAAAATTTCCTTCAGTGAAGTAATTTGTACATTTAGATCTGTGCAGCACAGGCATCTGCATAGCTTTAAATGTTTTCCTGAGCATTGGACTGGACATGAGCATGTCAAATTAAAAGACCTTTACAAGGGAAATCTTGTCATCTGTTCCTAGGCCAGTTTTTGTCAGTATTGTCATTAATGACTCGGATGGGGAAGGACAGAGCATGCTTCCAGTGTTTGCACATGGTACCAAGCACCTACTACAGTTTTGGAGGATCTGATTAGAATTCAGAACATTCCTCATGAACTGCAGAAGTGATGCAGTGCAAAGAAGAAACTGAATGTAAACAACTGCATAGCAATACCACGGAGGAGGGAAAATAAATGTGCAAATATAAAATAGAGAAGAACTGGCAGGATATCACTGAAAAGTTTAGAGAAGTGGTTGGAATAGTGATGTATCATAAGCATATCATATATGTGCCTATGTATCATAAGCACAATCAATGTTCACAATTCTGGACACACTTGGATTTTTTTTCAGTAACTAGTTCTACTCGGTGCTGGTGAGAACACGACTTGTATGCCATGTCCAGTTTCTGGGCACTCTGTTTCAAAAATAACAATCAGCTGAGGCCAAAAAGAGTAAGAGATTCAGTCAGTGAATACTTGATGGGTTCATTTATGTAACCTGAGATGGAGAAGACAGGGACAGACAGCTTTCTATGTGAAAATTTGGAAAATATATGTATATTTACTAACTTTGATGAATGAAGATTTAATCCAATCATTAAGGAAGTATATATCAAAGTATATCACTGGTGTTGCATCCAGAGATGTAGTAGAGCCTTCGTTACCAAAAGTTTTTGAGACCATTTTAGAAAAATTTTAAAAATGCAGCCATGAATAGTTTTACTTCTCTGTAACTTGGAGCAAAAGATAAGCATCTTGAAGTGTCTTTTCTTATTGCCCATTTCAAATTAGAGTGTAGGGATTTGGTCTGAAAAGAGGGAAGACACAGAATGTCAGAATGTGTGACACTTTTTTGCCAAGTTGAAAATAAATGATAGAGCTTACAGTATATTTACTATCGATCTAGGACAGTGAGTTGGCAAACCCTCCACAGGAAGTCAAATATAAAATTAGTAAAGGATGGAGCAGATTATAGAGGATCTTCTGAGGGTTTTAACTTCCAGAGTTAATTGACAGTGCAACAGGAGATTAAAATTACTGTTTATAAGTATGGGCTAATGCACGCTACAAGGCATAATTTTAGCCATTTCCTCTCTGCAACTGTAGCCATTCATGAACAGTCTCATGCACAGTGTTCACTAGGGGTAACCACAAAAAATAAAGAAATATTAGTAAGCATGAAAGTGGTTTGAATTATAATACTGAATGCCATCATATAATCCAGCAGTACTCAAATATCATGTTTAGTTTTGTTCATATTCATGAAAGAAGCAAAAGTAAATTAAAATCATTATAGCCATGGAAACATTCTACTGGCCAGAATGATTGACCATATTCTTTTCAAGTGAATAAAAATCAGAGTGGATGTGCTAAAGGAGTGCAAGGTAATGAACAACTCAAAAGAAGTAAAAAGAAAAATAAACCAAGCATTTCTTTTTAAGCTTTATCTTAGCACAGGAACAATAAAAGACAGAAACCTAAGGCTTTCTGCTTTTTTAATAAACATACAGCCTTCAGTTTGAGTTCAGCATAACTGTTGCAGAGGTATTGACCTTTCCTTCTTAATCTTTCTCTCTTCCTCGAATTCCCTTCTCAGGTGGCACACACTGCACTGACAAATTGCCTGATACTTTCTGTAACCTGGCTGTGATCTTTGACTTGAATTTCTTCATGGCTTTTTGTACCTGAATTTTAAGTGAGACTCTTCCCATCTGTTTCCGTACAAGAACTCCCAGAACAGGATTTTTTTTCCTATAGGTTTTCATCATTTTATGTCTTAATGCCCTGTCTGGCATTCGCACATGTGGTCTTGCTTTGTTCATAATGGTTCAGAAAGTTGCAGCTGGGATTAAGCCTTTGAACCTTCCACCCCCTTTGAATCTTTCTGTTGGTTCCCATTCACAGTCACATCAAGCACTCGGCTGTTTTGGTTTCAAGGTCCCCTAAGATTTACTGTCTGTGCATAATTTTCTTGTGCTAGCAAAATGCTGACTTCTATTCTCCAGTAAATCAGGGGTGATATCTTTTGTCTTCACGCTTCTAGTATTTTCAAATGAATATTGTTTGTAAAGATTTTCACCAGTGCTGCAGTGTTGATAATTCTCCATAAGTAACTGTAAAGCTGCCCTTCAGACTTCTTAAGGTTCTTTTTTAATACAATGCCTAGAGAGAAATGAGCAATAACAGAAAATCTGGGATTCTATCACTATGATCAGTATTATCTTCACATTTCCTCACATTTCCTTTTTGTCATCTGTCTTCATTCACTTGTCTTTTTTTCCATCTCATGGTTAGGCTGGGTAGCTTTTGAGTTTCCCTTCTCCTCTCTTGGCCCAGTGTGTGTCACTCAGGAGGCCCTCTGGCCCTCTGTGGCTCACGTTTTTGTGCTCCAGAGCACAAATACAAAAATGACTGGTTATCATTTTTCATAGAGTACACATCAAGGCCGGGAGATCAGTAGCTGCAGAATATCACTGTAGCCAAACTTTTGGGGAGTCTAGAAATGGTGTCTTTATGTTGCATAGTAAGAATGCCTAGAGCTGCATTATTTCTAAACAGAAAAAACTTCCTTCTCTAAGAGAAGAGATGGATAAACCTTGTTCTTCAGGGGATAGGCTCATCAGCTGATGAGAAGAGGTTCACTTTTTGAGAAAGACATCTGTCAGCTTCCTGCTGCACAGTGTTTTACAATGTTGCCCAAAACAAAGATTAGTGAGAACAACTGAAATACGTTGCAGTGGGGTCCAGCTCTCAGTCCCACTTTTCCCTCATGTGGAATTCAAATATAACCTCACTGATCATGATTCTCTGGAGTTTTGGGATGGGACCTTAACAGTTGGCAATAAGGAATCAGATAATTTCATGATTCTGTGAAGCAAAATTGCATTTTAAAATGTCAAAAATAGACATGGAATTAAATTGCTACTTATAGTTAGTGCTACTTTAAGCATCTGGTACCAGTTGCTTCTAGAAATATGTTATTGGATTAGTTGGATCATTGATCTAATGAGTCACGGCAGTTTGTGTATTCCTGTCAAAAAAAAATTGTCTTGTTCCAGAGGAATTACTTTTAATTATTGGAAGGATATTTAAATAATGACATATAGAGTTTGAGATGAGGAAGCTAGTTCTTGACTTGCTTTGAAGGCAGTCTGCTGTCTTGCCTAATAAGCTTTTAATGGTGGAATGGTTAAACCGGGAACCAGGCGAAGAACAAAGGGAAGAGAATGTAACATCCCTGGTCATAGGGCTGGTGGTTTGTAGTGCTCTGGGACTGGCAGGTCCTGGTAACACCGCTATTACATCCCATTAATTAATGTGCTATTAGGTTAAAAGTTACTTTCATTAACTGTTTTATTCTAATCCATAATTCTGCTAAAAGGTTTTCAGTATCATTTTCCAGTCTGATGTCTTCCCTGATACTTTCTGCTTCTTAATGAAGTACAGTTTTCAAATATCGTGTGTTTTAAAACAAAAAAAATGTAGAAGATCAATGTAATTGATAAGATCTTGGTGCCTTTTCATTTTATCTGATTAAAATATGTTGGAAGATTAGCTGACCTGAATTAAGTGCATAGTAACATAATGCTGCCTAGGAGACATAAAGTGTGTGCACACTCTTACTCTCATATTTCTTAGGATTAGTGCTAAATTCCCTTGGTGGTATTTAGTAATTCTTTTGTGCTTTGTGACTGAAAATTCATCATAACCGACACCTAATCTGTGGCTTTGATTTGGGTTCTTACTGTAATCACATTTTAAACATGCACTGGCCCTGTTTGAAGGGTCCTTAAAAAGTTGGGTTTTTTCACTACAGATCTGGATTTTAAAGTTAAAAACAAATTGTTGAAAGCTGCTGAAATGGCACTCTATCTAATTAGTTCTTTTCCTCGGCCTTATCTGCCCACAAAAGAGAGGACATGTCCCAATTCAGTCATGCAACTGGCTGAAAGCCTGAAACAGATCCCAAGCTGAGCCTTGAGCTTCCACTCTTCTGTTGCTTGGGGATTGCCTCTGTGCTTTTTGTTTCTATTTTGGTTCAGGTAGAATTCAAAAGGAAAGTGTCCCTAGGAGAATTGATACGTGTGTTGCCTAAACTGGGACAAGGGAAGCAAAGTCACTGGATTTGTAGATCTGTGCTGACACTGGCAAATCGCTTACTCTCCTGTGCCTCAATTCCCACATCTGGGAAGTGGAGCTAGCACCCTGCTTTGCAAACATAAATGAAATCTCATGCCTCTTCCTCAAGACATTTTGAAGTTTTTTTGGCAAAAAATCTGTCTACAGTGGTGACAGTAATCCTTTGGTTAAACCTTTTGGGTGCTGCAGTAGTGGGCAGTCTGGTCAACAAGGTGCTCTGTTGCTCTGATGAGTGACAAGTGACAGTGAACTCAGGAATAAAAAGTTAATCAGTTAATTATTATTAATTATTTAATTATTAGATCCCAGTTGATTATTAAATGAATCTTGTATTAAAGACCTTTGTGCAAAAAAGATCCCTGCTTTGATTTCTATTGGAGCGTGTTTCCTCTCAAAGCTGAATATTTGAGGCCCTCTTTGTTTCTTCAAAACATGGATTTTGCTTATAGCTCATAAAACTGCCGAGGACAAAAGTTCTGTAAGACCTCCACAGTACCCGAGAACCTGATACCTGATGAGTAATTTAATTAGGTTCTTGCCAGCTGTGAAGGCCTATGCAAGTGGCCCGTTTTTGACTGCTAAAGTGTAAAGTTGAGACCTGTCATGCAAAGCAACTTTCTCATACTGAGGCAGCCTTGTTGCTGCAAGTGGTGCTTGTCCTTTGTCTACCACTGCCCTTTCTTCCTTCTTTGTTGGTTCCTTGTGAAGCAGTGGCTGTTGACCAGAGTATCTGAAAACCAAGAATGAGTTGATGCTTATGCTGTCACAGATTATTTATTCATCTATTTATGTCCTGAATGATCCCCAGCCAGTCACTTGATCTCTTCATAAACTGGCCATTCATGTCTGAAGTCAAGACTCTAGGCTGGCTGCTTCACTGGAATCTGTGTGTGGAAGCATCTGAGCTGCCCCAGGCTTTCCAGCAGTATGGACAAAAAGAAACTGGAGGTCTGGTTTCTCTCGCCGATGTGGTCTTGCACTTCTGGGCAAACCTGTCCAAGTCCCTTCATTCTGTTGCTTCAATTAATTTTATTTTCACCTTGGAAAAAAGGGGGAAATATATTTTCCTTGATTTACAGGAGCATTATTAAGGATTTTTTTTATTGTTATTAAGGAAATTTATTTATCGGTGATAGTGAGCCACGGTGTAACAGTATAGTAGGATGGCAGGAACTACGCCTGCCTCTGCTTGTTTCCATGTTCTGTAAACTCAAGGAGCTGCAGGGACTGGGTATGTACCAAAAAGTTTTTCCCTTTAGTAGTTTGGAAAATTTTTTAAGAAGTGTGCACTGGTTCATATGTGAAAGTTTTTTTCTACTTAAACCTTAATGTGAAAATACAGTGGGAAATACTTCAGGGACACTTTTTTCATTTTCCTTTGTAAATATAATTTCTGAAAGCCCTCCAACTATCCATCTTAACTTTCTCAGACTTTCTACTGACTTTTTAATGGGGTAGGGAGCTCACCAATCCTATGCCACAGGTATTAGCAGACTGTAAAATTTAGATCTTGAGCATGCTAGAACCTACACACCAGGTGTGTTTTATTCTCATCTACTAACTTGATGAAGTGCTAAAAAATCCTGCAATTTAAAGAGTAGTTAGTAAAAGTATGTAATGATCAGGATTCAAATCCTGGTTCTGCCATTCATTACAGGGTATTCTTCTGTGATTAATTCTGCTGTGAATAAATGTCCAGAAATGTGTAGTTTTTCACAAATTGTACAAGAGGACAGGCCTTTATGTGCTATGAAATGGTGATTCTGTGAAATTCACTCACACAGAGTACTGTGCTTGGCTGACTTAATCTTTCAAATGGCCTGATCTTGTAAGCACAGGCAAATCTAAAATACACATTCAGTGGCAAATCAGTGGTTCTTGTTCTCCAAAGTTTAGTGTTTTGGTTTACAATGTCATTCATTCTTTGAGGATGCATTCTGAAGAGAATAAACCAAGCAGTGTGATCAGCAGTAACTCATTTGGGAGTTACAACCTTAGAAGCAGAAGGATATATTTACCTAACGTTTTTTCTTATAGAAGACATGAACTTTTGTGCAGGTTTATTGGGAATATTTATTATCATCCTGCATTGTTTCTACCTTAAAGTAGGACCCCCACTCTGGTGAACATTATATAAAACCAGGAAAATATGCAGCCTGTGCCCTGAATTGATTACTGCTTAGGCATCAGTATTGCCAGTAGAATTTAATTAAAAATAAAAATCTTTATCTTGAAGCAACTGGGTGTTTTGCAAGCAAAGGCTTCACTAATTACCTTTTTTAGGTAGAGATTCTTTTCAACAGCTGCATGGAATGTGGTTGTTTGAACTCATCAAGACATCCCTTTAGACAGAACATAAGAGTATGTGAACTCAGCTCTGCTTCCTCTCGCAGCATTAGACAAAAACTGGGTATTTTTATTTGAAAGTAAGTGGTATATTGTCATAAATATCTTCCAGTTTTTAAAATTGACTACTGCCTTTTGTGTGTTTCTTCAGGGCTAGCTGGAAAGATTATAAAAGCCATCATCACCGAAGGATTTCAGATCTCAGCTTTGCAGATGGTAGGTTTCCTTTTGTGCACATTTTTGATACACAGAACTTACAGAACTGCTGTGTGAGCTTCACAGCAGTGCACGGGTGTTTTCCAGCATTATAAAACCCTTGTGCAGACTGTGTTTTGAGATCAGCACTGTCCTTGTGATATTTGTGTTTTAGTGTTTGATTGATCAGCTGATCTGTTTCTCCTTGCTGATTGACCTTGAGTCAAGATCCTTTACGTCTCTTTGTATCTGTTTCCCTATAGTTAGAAGGGGGATAATGATATCTGTCTTTTCTGAAGCAATTTGAGATTATCTTTAAAAAATACAGTAGTAAAGATTAGAGAAATGGTTGTTAATATTCTTTCTCAATTTCTTAAACATATATTTAGTATGAATTTAGAGGAAGGTTTTTAAAGATACTTTTGACACCCTGATCACTCTTGGCAGTTCACAGAGATTGTTCCCAAGAGTAGTACTGTAAATCCTGCCCATTGATTTTTGTGAAAGTTTTGAGATCTGAAATCCCCCTATGACTCGATTCCCCGCCACAAATGAAGACTAACCCCTTTTCTTTACTATGCAACAAACAGATCCTCTTGCATGTCTTTGTGCATCAGCCAACGCTTCGTTGTCCACTTATGCTTAAGGCAGAAGAAGATACTGTGTGCTATGTTGTCTGTAGCATCATTGGCTAAATTGTTGACAAACTACATTCCTGTTGCCTACCAGAAGAGAATTCTGAATATTTACTGGATAAGAAGGGCTGGCTGTCAATTTTTTGTTGTTGTTGTTTGAGGCACAGCAGCTAACACTTTTGTCTTTTTAGTTCAACATGGAGCGTGCAAATGTGGAAGAATTTTATGAGATTTATAAAGGTGTCGTCGCTGAATACATGGTAAGCATAAGTTTGGGAATAATCTGGTTTAAAATAAAATATGATTAAATGAGGAGGCGGGTTTACCTTTCTTTTTTTGACACTATTGTAGGATTACTTTTAGGAACCTGGTATTGACCAATTCCAGCTTGTTCTCAAAACAACTAATCTTGAAAACTGCTATCTTTGTTGTACGTAAGGAGAGTCTTGTGAAAATTGTTCAGCCAAGGAATTGGTAAAATACATCAGAATGAAAAAACTCCCTCAGATGAGTTATTTTTTTGCGGTAAAGCTATGAGATTGTGTCACGTCTGTATCTTAGTTTGATTTGATATTGCAATAGTGACTTGGACCAGAATATATTATTTTGTTTACAATGGGGCTGCTGTATTTGAATGCTTTACTCATGACATTTTGAGCTATTCTGAAGTTTATTGATCTGGCTTTTGTGGATCTTCTGAAAATTTAAGAAGTTTAAGATATACTGTAATCCCAGTGGATGTCTAAGACTCTATGTATTATTATGCCTTGTTGTACTGTCACATAAAACTTCCTGACTGCACATAGAACAGGAATGCAAGAAGATGAGCTTGTATTTCTGTATTGTCTTCTGTCGGAGGATTTTGGTTCATTTGAAATATAGTAGTGAGTTTAGCCTCACTGCTGTGCTATGTGCTATGCAAATTATCCTTAAATGCTTAATTACTTTGATTAACAAAGTGGATTCTGAGCTGACCCAGAATATTTTCTATCCTTTTTTTCCCCCATTTTCTCCCCCCTAATTGTTTAGTCTAACTTCAACAGGGTTTGTAAATTTGTCTTTACATTAGTTCACTCTCAGATTGCAAAATACTCTTAAAAGTCTTCTCTAATAACACTGTTTTTGACAACGACCAAAGGAAAATTGGACAGGCAGACTTGTAGGTGTGTGTCAGAATTCAAGTCTAGTATTATCTTACCAGTATTTCAGGTCCTGAAGAATCTCATGGTAGTGCAGAAATCTCTGCTTTGAACCTAATTGGAAATTCTCTACCATCTTTTGCAGCTTTTTTGTACAATCTCTGACCTTCTAATAAGTTGCAAATTTTAGTCATATAATTTGAGAGTTACTCAGAAGAGAAAGTGACATTTAAACAGGGTAAGTCAATAAAGAAGATACATTTTAGATGGGATTTGAAGAAAAGTGGGAATGTAGGGCTTTGCCCTGCAAGCCATATGTGCTAGATGCACTAATTTAAAAGGAAATTAATATCATTGTACACTCAGGATATCTGTGGAACAGGAAAACGTGGGAAAGTTAATCATGGTGGTAAAGGGATCCAGAGAAGGCACATATGGGAACAGCAATAGATATTGTTAGTGCAGGCCAAATAGGAAGAAGAATATTGCAAAACAGGATATTGGGGAAAGAATATGACCTCTTATATCTGTGACTCATGACCGTCTGTTTTGATCTGAATTTTATTTATTATTCCAAAATAGCACAGAAGATATTTGGCATCCAGAAATCATTTTCAAAACTTGTGCTACTGTTTCTTCTGGCTATCCCTTGTCAGTCAGATAAAGGCTTGACATTGTATCTAAAGCACTTCTCTGTGACAAGAGAAAGCTGACCAATTGCCCAAAATACTAGTATTATTGGTATCTCTTACATGGGATCTTGCATACTGTTGGTTAGGTTTGTGCTGTTTTGCTTTGTATTTCCTACTGTAGACAGAATAGAAAATGGGGAAAAAGAGAAAGGAGATTATTTTGGGTGAGCTCAGATTCCACTTAGCTGATCAAAAATGCTTGGGCTTGATCCTGATCCTTGAACCTTGTAACTGAAAGTCTTACCAGAGAAACAGTGTCTGCTATTTAAATTCAACTCTGTACTTGATGAGGCTGTGTAAGGTCGACCAAGCTTGTCTCACATAGTACCACATTGCCTTTGTGCTGTATTTGATGGCAGCCGATCTTCAGTCCTCAGTTTCTGTTGTAATGGAGTCAGGAGTAACTTTGTTCATATTTGCGGTTGCTGGTGGGATGTCAGTGCTGATACAGAAACATCAGAAAAAACACAGTTTACAGGGAGAAATTAAATTAATTCAACTGAAGTTAAAAGCCTGTTTTTTTCTCCACTTTCCTGTTAACAGTTATTTAGATGATAGAATTCAATGAAATTGTACAGAATAGTGACTTTGTGGCAATTTCCTATTTGTTAACAGAATGACCCTTGACCTGTTCTTAACAGGATCTGATGGTGATAAGACAGTTTTGGAATTAAAATATTTACTTGAGTTGTAGACTAGGAAACTACTCTTTAATCTTTTCATGTCCTCTCAGGAATACTTCTACCTACATTTCCTAGGATCAGGCTGATGATAGAGGCACTTGGCTTAAATTCTGTCCCATTGATTTCAGAGTGGGGAGATTAAGCACATGCTCTCAGCGTGGAATCCATTATGAAAATATCAACTCTTCCTAACAATGCTGCTTGACTTGGAGTCTTTGTGTATTTAATTTACATCATAATTCATAAAAGACAGAGAGGGACTTATCCTTTTCTTACTGCTTTTTTGCCCACTCTGTAGGCTTTTATTCTTTGCCAAAGCTCATCCTTGACCTATCTGTGGCTGCTGGCTTTTATCCTTCCCTGTCCTACCTTATTTCCTGTGAATGTTTTCTCCTTTCCCCTTTCCTCATCGACTTTGATTTGGATTTGATTTTACTTGTCCCAATTTGTTTAAGATTTGTCTGTCCAAATTTCTAGACAAGTTTGCAATTATGAGGGCACATTTTAAAAAACAAAGTCAGTCTAGAATGTCAAAATACGTTCTTTGTGCTTGTGAAACCTATACCTCTAATTAACAAACTCCTGATTGGCACTAATGCCCAGAGTTAATTTAAGCTTATGAAAGCTAAGTCTCATCTTCACAGAATCATAGAATCATTCAGGTTGGAAAAGACCCTTGGGATCATCAAGTCCAACCATTAACCCTACTCTACAAAGTTCACCCATGTCCCTCAAAACCACATCTAAATGACCTTTAAACACATCCAGGGATGGTGACTCAACCATCTCCCTGGGCAGCCTGTTCCAGTGTCTGACTACACTTTCTGTGAAAAATTTTCCCTAATGTCCAGTCTAAACCTACCTACCATCACCCACTTGGAACTCATGATATGTCTTTACTCTCCAGGAGGCTCCAGGGAAACAGATGATTTTGGTGTATCGGAGATTCTGGTAACAGTACACCACAAGAATGGTGCCAGATCGAGGACCCATTTCCTAACAGGCCCTAATTCTGTTTTGTGGGCTTCTGTGTTTCAGCTTCTCTAGTAATATGTGAAGTAATATGTGAAGAAAAGACAGTGAAAACTGAAAGCCCAAGAGACATTTTAATGACTTAAACCCATCAAATTAATGTATACTTGGAAACAAATATAGGCTATGTATCATGTTCCCTGCAGGGAGCACTGCAAAGTACATTGCTGCCTGTGGAACTGACTGAACATAGTGTGATTTTGCAGGCTTATACCCACCAAAGTATGTTCCATTGATTCAGTCTAGTTCGACAAGTTACAGAGTCACAGAATCATCTAGGTTGGAAAAGACCCATGGGATCATCATGTCCAACCATTCACCCTACTCTACAAGTTCTCCCCTAGACCATATCCCCCAACACTACATCTAAACGATTCTTAAACACATCCAGGGATGGCGATTCAACCACCTTCCTGGGCAGCCTATTCCAATATCCCACCACTCTTTC
>JAAGNO010010208.1:22294-54627 GCA_033439905.1 Ceryle rudis
ACTGCTGGCTCATGTTCATTTGCTTGTCAATTAGAACCCCCAGATCCCTCTCCGCGAGACAGCTCTCCAACCACACTGCCCCAAGCCTGTAGCTTTGTGTGGCGTTGTTGTGGCCCAAGTGCAGGACCCGGCACTTGACCTTATGGGATACTTCTGTGAAATCCAGGTCCAGATCAATAAGGGTACCCACAAAAGTATTTAAAATATTGTGGATGCTGTTGTATGCTAGTCAGCATCCTTTTGAAGCTGAATATCCAATTTACCTCAATCTCCACCTTCTAAACCAAGTAGCAAAATGGAAAACATTTCTTTTGTTGTGAATAATAATGTCATCTTTGTCTTGTGTCTTTTGCTTTCCTAAACGCACTAAAATTGTTCCTATCTTGTAAGTTTGGATCTAGTTTTGGGGAGGAATGCAAACCTTGCTAATGCCCAAAGCAGCTCAGATTTGTTTCTGTCTTTTTTCTCTTCCAGGAGATGGTTACAGAGTTGTGTTCAGGCCCTTGCATAGCAATGGAGATTATACAACCCGAGCCTCCAAAAGTGTTCAGAGATTTCTGTGGTCCTTCTGATCCTGTAAGTACTTGAGTGATGAGGAATGCTGAAAAAGCTGATGTGCTGTCTGTGTGAATTAAAATATCACAGTGTCGTATGGCTGGTACACACCTGCGGCATTCCTTACAGACATATAAGTATTATCTTAATATGGAGGTCAAATGCCTCTCTTAGTGGACCAATTTGCAAATCCTCTAGCAACTCTTCTGATTTTACCTAAACCAGATGATAAAATACCGGGATGATATTTTTGTGAAAGGAAAGCTATCTAGGCAAAAAACAGTGCAATCAAATGTTAGTCCACTGCAATCTGTGGCATTCTTCTAGGATGAAACTATAAAAGGAGAATTGGTTCCTTTGTTTTTCAGAAAGAAGCAAACAGAAGAAGGTATAACAGTTCTGGTACCTGTTTACTATGCTAATGCTTCTAGCTTTTATTTTCCATTTCTTGAGGTGATTAATTGGATGTATGTCTTACTGTGTACAAACTGGAGACAAGTGTTGTCTGAAAAAGTTTGTAGTTTTTTGTTACACAATGAGGACTACTATACCACACAGAAGCCATGAGATGAAATATCAAGATGGAGGCAATGAGGTCAGGGTTTTTATATTCTTATGGTTATGAGTCAATGTTTTAGTTAGAGAATGAGTGGGTTTACCAGTTTCCATGGAAAAAAAAAAATTTACACAGATTAATATTTGAAGAGGCGAACACTTTGTTCAGGATGTATTTTTCTTCAAATCCTTGGTTTCTATTACAGAAAGCACAAGTTAAAGGCATTATCCAAACCTTTTTTTCCCCTTCTGTTGGGTAGACATTTAAATAATGTTTCTCTGATGGGTTAGTATCTTGTAAGCACAGCATAACCTGTTTATCTGACTTAGTTTTAACTGCAGGATGACATATAAGTAGTAACGTGCACAATATGATGGTTTCAGTTTTGTTTCAAATTCCATGTTTAAGGTTTCTGGTCTTTAAAACCTTCAAAGATACAGTTGTTTTATTTGGGCCTATTATATCCTTTTCATGTTTCTCCTTGTTTAATGCCTGACATGTTGAAATCAAAATATGCTTGCAAACATCACAGCTGCTTTAGGTTGTTAGAAACAAATATACCTATACAAGGGAAACTTCTCTATTTTCCCTTACTATATCACATGGAAAGTTCTGTCATAGCTGTACAACATGTGTGTGACCAAAGGAACTGTTGGTGAGCTGAGGAATTTATAAACTGATGGCTTCTCTGGGTAGCACAAAACAGCAAAGGAGGGAACTAAATTCCTGGCTCCCAGATCTCTTCCTAGTGACCTACCTACCTATCCCTTTTAATGGTTGACTGTGTGACTTGTGAAGTGATAATGGTACATTTTGGACACTGACTTCATACCAGTTACACTAGTGGTATGTTAGGGAGACAAGCAGCTGTGTTACATATTTCTGTTTACTGTTTTCTGTAAGATTTGCAAATTACTTGATTCTTCAGGCACATAAAGTATATGTACAGTACCTACAGCTGCTCTCAAGAGTGATCTTTGCCTGAACCTTATATGTCTCTTCAGATGACGTTTGTAGCTTGTCCTTGAGAAAGGAATGACTAAGGCATCTCAGTGATCTTTTGTCATTTCCAGAAAGAATCATCAGAGAAGCTCACAACTGAACTTTGTGGTTACAGTTTCTGTCTCAGATAGGAGTAGCAGAAACCATAACAGCAGTTTCATTATCTAGCAAGGTTATATACAGACCATGAAGATACCACAGACTCGATATTCTAGTGGTTAAAGTAAATGTGCTGTGCAAATAGTGCATTGTTATTGAGAGATCTGTATCTCTCTGTAACTTGCTAGATCCTGATACGTGTGCAGTTTATAAACACAGGGGAAGACCAAGTTCACTACAAAATCCACCTGACTGGGTCACTTTGGCTCCTCTTAAACAGTACTCTATTTGACAAGTAGTGCCATTGAAATTACTGTGGTTGCTCTCAAAGCAACGTGCTGTTTCAACTGAGTAAAGGTGTTTGAATTAGATTTTTATTATGAATCTCTCCCAATCACGTGTACTGTTAATTAGATCTTCCACACATAACAAATGTGGCAAAACAGATAGTCTGAACTGGATATGAATGCTTACAGCCATTTCAGTGTGTTCTTGGTTTTACAGGGAGACGGTTGGGGTACACTTCAATGAAAGGCATTCAGAAAGAGGTGATACAATTTTTCCAAATCAAAGTGAGATGTTATTTGGAAACAGGTCTGGTTTTGTCCAAATCCCTGATGTTGTTTAGGGCTGAAAAAAGAATTAGAGTTGTTCCATTTTAAAGATTATACTTTAAGCTAGCAATTTATACAAGTATACAATGCTAAAAAAATAAATGGAACTTTGTGCTGTTTTCTCTAACTGGGTAAGATTTTATTAGCACTGCAGGTCAGCAAAGCTATTTGCCAAAAATATCCCTCATAATTAGTCAGCTTATAAATACTTTATTAAAACCTCTCATGGTAGTAGGGAAGACTACTAACCAAAAACTGATTTAGAACCTCATTGTAGTAGCATATGAATGGCCTATCAAATCTGGAAAGCGGGCAGTTAGACAAAGATACTTTGTAAGGAGTTGTGGTGGACGTGCTTACTCAAAATTTACTGTGACCTTATTGAAGGCCTCATTGTCATACACTGCAGCCTTGTGGAACATCTGTCCTCAGTGGGTAGTCGATACACTACAAGAAATGCTTTTCTTGCTGCTGCTTGCATTCTTGTCGTACACTAACACGTTTCTGGTGAGAGGCCGGCTGGCTCACAGCGTTCTTGAAGAACTGTCAGCATCTTTAGTTACTCTCATCTTAAGCTGCTGGAGTGCAGCTGGATTTTTTGTCATTGGTGGTCTCTTCTGAGGCTTTTCTGTAATCTTTCATGTGAGCTGTGAAGCTTGTTATTCTTGTCTTCTGACTGTAGCCTCTAGCATAGCTGTTCCTCGCATCTGAGTCCCAGATTACTCGTGTGACTTGCTCTTGGCGTTGCTCTGCACCTCGTTCTCTCTGTCCTGGAATGTCTCTGTGGCTAACATTAAAGCTTAGAAATGGAAGGTTCTCTCCACACCTGCTGTGGTATTTACACTTTACTTATTGTTGTAGCACCCTTATAGAAAGCCATCAGCAATTTTGATGCCCATCTTGAAAATAAAGTTTCTTTACAATGTTAATAAAGGCTGTTTAAAAAACATCTCTTAATGACTAGCTTTTCAAGGAGGGCAAACACCCACAGGCTCTACTATGCACCCAAAGCTGGGAGGTTTGAGAGAGTGAGATCCTATTAGCAGCTGAGCATTTTTATTTAGATATTTAAATTTCAGATAGATATGGGAGTTCTGAAGTGACTTTGAGTTCCACTGATTTTCCATGGTGTGTCTGAATTGCTTAAGCCCTTTCTCAAAATATACTATCAAATCTTTTTATGCAGGGTGTTAAATTAGGATTTTTGTTTTGGGTGCTATTTTACTGTTTCTACTGTTGCAGTTCTGACATAGAGAGGCAAAACAAAAAATACACCTATATCAGAGAGATCACTGCTTTAGAAAGCTAGGAAGAGGAATTAAAAAATCAACTAAATCTGATTCCTACAGAACAGAAACCTTTTGAACTTCCAGTACACCCTATAACTTATAAATGGGAGTTTCTAGCTACAAGCAAAGTTCAACAGAAAAGAAGCTGTTTCTTCTTCTTCATAAAGAAATTAAAGTGCTTCGAGATGTAGGGGTAAATGCAGCACAGTGTGTGTTACCAAGAAAACTGTCTTATTTAACTGCAGTAAAAAGAAGAAAAAAAAAAAAAAAAGACAACCTATTCTGCATTGATTTGACATCGTTTCACATGGATCTGTCACCAAAGGCTGTAATGGAAAACCTTGGAACAGGGGGATGGTAGCCAGGGAATCCTGTCAGTGCTTGAGCTTGCTGATGCTGTTCCATTTGATTGGTGTTACTGTATATTTGGCCTTTGGAGCACTTGGAGGCCTTTAGATATTACTTAGGTCTGAAGCTGTAGCTCCGTTTTTCACATCTTTGTACAGCTTCTATGTTGAAATAGCTGCTGGCAACATTTTGTCAAGGAATTGTTGAGGTGATTACTTAGTTTTACTAAGACACTTGTAAAATGCTGTAGAAACTAGGTATATTGCTTTTATTTTTATTATTTTATTCTTACCTTGCTTTTGAACTTCCCTTTATACTCAAATGAAAAGGTTGGTTATAATGGGTGATTCCAGGATTGTACATCACCTACGTGTTCCTGGCTGATTACGTAACTTTTAGTAGTCTTAAGTGCTTTTAGTTAGGTTTGGCAATGCACTAAAAATGACTAAAGTACCTTCTGCTGTGAGATATTATTACAGTGATGGGATGTGCAGCAATATTTCTGTGGGCTGCAAAGGGATTTTTATATGCTTGCTTTAGATCCTAACCTGCATTCTTTTTACATTAGATTTGCAGTTTTAAGGGTGACAGTGTACTAGCAGTCTTTTGTACTTTTGCGTCAACACCAAAGAGCTAAAAGGAAGATCAGATGGTTTAAAACAGAGCAGTGAACTGAAAGAGCTGGAGTCTGCTTTAGCTCCATTCCTGACCTCACTGTGTGACCTTGGACAAAAAGTTCAATATGTTTCTGCCTCAGTTATCACATCAGTTAAATAGAGATAACAGTATGAGCCAAAGAGCACTGTTGCTGTAAGATTTTTGTTTGTATAGAACTCCTGTGAATCTCCAGCACTGAAAAATATCTACACGTGAGGCAAAAAATGTTCATGTTCATTCCTAGAACTACATTAGCAGCATGACATTTTCATATTACATCGCATAAAAAATAGCTCAGTGGAAGTTATAAAGAAATATAAAGACTATTTTTGAGCTCCTAAGTATTCACTTTCTGATAATACCTTCATAGGTATTATATAGATTCTCTCTATAGCCTAGTGAGCCTTGGTAAGAGTCTTGACAGTGAAGTATATAATGTGTTTCAAGAGAAATAAGATTTAGTAATTTAATTCTTTGATGAAGAAGATTTTAATATAATTGATTATCTGTTCAGATAGACTGAGTCATGTAATAATAATTAAAATTTTCATTCAGCACCAGACCATTATCAGCTAGAGTAGCAAACGGATCGATCGATACCAGTTACGATATCCTGCTGTCTAAGCCTGCAATGGGAAAGACATGATTGAATTGCTTAGATGTTATTTAGGGTCAGTCATCTGACTCTGTCCTTTCAGTTTTTAATTTCCACATCAGCCTCTGCAGATCTAATGAAAATGTGTTCTAGACAGTGCTAAGGCCTCTTACTTTTGACTGTGGAGGGAGACTCTTCCCTCTACTGCAGCCCCTTTTTTGCTGAGCTGACACTGCTGGTTCACGAAGCCCAAAGTCTTGGTGGGTTTGAGACTTATGCTACCTTATTCTGTGTCACCCCTCTGTGTGTGGGCAGGGGTCTTATTAAGACTGGACCTAGAAGAAAGGAAGTGTTACGACGGCTGTGCTCTAGTGACCCATAGCCGTTATGTGACTGTAACCATGAGTCCTCACCAGTGCTTTAGATTGTCAATATGTTGGTGTATGGTTTGCAATTTACCTCCAAAAGTGTTACAGCTTATTGTCAGAGACAAACCGGTGTCTGTGTGGATGCCAAACACCACACCTGTGGCAGTGAGGCGCTTTCCCTGGTTTAAAAAGGGGGGAGTCAGCGCTGCCTGCACCAGAAACAAGACTGATACATAAGTGTCATATTTGTTCTTCCTGCCAAAGCTGTGTGTAGCTCTGGGAGCAGCTAAAAGTCCAGAATCCAATAATTAATTTTTACAGGTATGAATTCAGTGTTCATAGTAAGTTGTCCTGATGTGGTTCTTTTGCTTCCGAATGGATATTACAGAGGTCTGCCAGCCCCTGCCACGCCATCTGCTTTAGTTGTGTGTGTCTGCACACTTTGTAGTGGCAACCAGTGATCTGATTGCAATTTTGAAGTGACCTCCCTGGAGCTCTGTTTCTTGAATGCTGTCTTCTCCAAGCCACCCTTTGCAGGTGACAGGAAGTCTTTTGACAGAAAGAGGGACTTCAGTGTCACTGAAGTATGTCTTTGTGCAGAGATTAGAACAAACATCAGTAGTGGTGGAGGAGCCTTTTTCTTGAAAGTGACTTGCTTTACATGTGGCTTGTTATTGCTGGAAGGTTGCTGTCATATGATGGCTGTTCAGTGTCATGTGGAGCTGGAATTTGTAGGCTCACTTTGATTTGTGATGGGTAGGTGCATATGTGTTGAAAATTGCTGTTAGTAGTGGGGACTGGCAGTCTCCATCGGGAGACTATAAATACTGACAGACCCCTCAAGACTAAACTCTGCTTTAAATCCAACTTGACTGAGACACATCGGCAAGGTTACAGTTTGGAAAAAAACTTTTATCTGCCACTCCTTTGAGGCTCCAAAGCCACCAGACTTGAATATGTCAGCAGTGCCTAAATAAATCTTGTACGTGAGGTCATTGAATTTATATTCTGTGGTCACAAATTACAGTCATTTGGTAAAGTAGATAATAAAAGATACTGCATTGTCTGATATTAGGCTCACTACCACCACAGAAGCATAATGCTGGTGCATTCTGCTGCTTTCATCCTCTGGATGGGAGGTTCTGGGGACTTCTGGAAGAGGACTGAAACTGGAGAACATTTGTTTCTTGTTTCTGGTTGCTGCAGTGATTTTTGTTTTGTTGTGGGTTTTTTTTTCCTCAGTTGGCTAACAACTCTAACCTATGTAGGGATTTTTGTAGTTTCCTCTGCTACCTGTCACTATGATACTTTTGCATCCCCTCGTGACACCTTCTTAACTGCAATTTCTCGGCATTTTCAGGAAGTTATCAGCATTTTGTCAAAAATCCTGTGTGCCCTCCTGGAAACTACCATCAACTTCAGAAGCCTCAGGGTTCCCATCTGTGTTGCTGTCTTTCCCTTATGTTAGGCTGTCTCTGGCTTTGAACTGTTTTGTTGTTTTGGTTTTTTTTCCTGGGCTCCTCATGCCTGTTTCCAGGCTGGAATAGCTTGCTCTGTTTTAGCAAGAGGAGAGAAGCTGAACAGAAAACGAAGGAAAGTAAGGATGTGCCAAAAGGTGTTAACAGCACTGGTTACTGATCTTCCTTGACTTGCTGAGTGGACATAGAATCATATAATTGTTTCCGCTGGAAAAGAACTCCAACCGAAAAGTCCAGCCATTAACCTGTAATTACCGGGCATGGTGACTCCACCATCTACCTGGGTAGCCTGCTCAGCTGCTTAACAACCCTTTCAGTGAAAACATTTTCCTAATGTCCAACCTAAACCTCCCCTGGTGAAACTTGAGGCCATTTTCTGTTGTCTTACCATGTGATACTTGGGAGAACAGACTGACCCCACCTCACTACAGCCTCCTTTCAGGGAGTTGTACAGAGTGAGAAGGTCTCCCCTCAGCCTCCTTTTCTCCAGACTAAATAACCCCAGTTCCCTCAGCTGCTTCTGATAAGACTTGTTCTCTAGACCCTTCTCTAGCTTCATTGCCCTTCTTTGGACACGCTCCAGCACTTCAGTGTCCTTCTTGTAGTGAGGGGCCCAAAACTGAACACAGTATTGAAGGTGTGGCCTCACCAGTGCCGAGTGCAGGGGCATAATCACTTCCATAGTCCCGCTGACCATGCTACAGAGACCTTTTAGCTGCTCCCTAGAATGCGTAATGTGCCAGGAGGTAGGCTTCTAGGCCTTTCCCTGCAAAGCATTGTAGGGCTAGCTGTTTTTGTAAGGGTTTAAGCCACACTTAGAATATTTACTCTTTAATAAAACTCAGTTTCTTGGTCAAGGACTTTGTACCATTCAACTCCTCAGATACATGAAGTCATCTAGCCTAATCTGAAATGAGAAAGACTTACTGTATCTATAGGTAGATGTCAAAGAAGCTTAGGGATGATAAAGGCTCCCTTTGCACTCGGACTGACTGCATCCCAAAGTAGTCAGTGGGTATTATTAAAAAGGTGGTATTTTAAGCATGTATGATGAATACAAGATTCTTATAAATGCTGTGAGTTGCATAAGTTTGTCTATTCAGACTTGAGGAAGTGGGTTTTTTTGGCTTGCACTGAGTTTTGGTTATAACTGTCCGTCTTGTTTTGCAAAATGTATGCTTCTATATCCTGTTTGCATTGCATTTTCCTGTTTAGGTTTCTCCAAGCTTTGAGTATATGCTGAGTTTTAGAGAGTGGTGTTACAGATTTAGTATCTCATATAGGTGGTTCGTATTTTATTTAAAGGGTGACCACACAAGGTTTTAGAAGTGCTTGCTTGCCTAGTTTCTTTTAGCATTTGCTTGGTTTGTTTTTTAAATAACGTTAGCTAATATTATATCTTTATTGTATCTCTGCTTACCTAGCTTAGATGGATTAAGGAGAAAAGGTGGGTTTATTTTCACTACTGTAGAAAAAGAGTTAGGCTTCTAACATATCAGGTGCTCATGTGATACCAGACTGGTATAGAAAAACACTGGTGTAACTTTACACCAGTAGGCTGATCAAAGGTAATCCGCAGGGTCCTCTCTAGGCCTTGTTTCTCCCAGCTACACCAATTAAAATGTGATTTCCCTCGCCTGTGGGAGGGTTTTAACACTTTTTAAAAATCAAAGTATTCCTCCTCCTTGTGAAAATACAGTCTTCTTCAGCAAGACACAGAGCTGGACACCAGGATTCCTAGGTTGTATTCTCCTCTTGCGGTCACAGGAGGTCTACTTTCCTTAGTGATTCCTTATCTTTTAATTTTGTTGTTTTTTCTCCCTCTTCCTTCCACTGGACTGTTCTATTGTGGTTCTGCCGTAGCTGCTGATGTTTCTGAGAACAGATTTATTAATATATTAACAGGGTGCCCAGGGAGGTGGTGAAATCACCATCCCTGGAGATGTTCAAAAAACGTCTAGATGTGGTACTTCAGGACATGGTCTAGTGGTCATGATAACGTTTAGTAGATGGTTGGACTTGGTGATCTTGAAGGTCATTTCCAACCTTAATGATTCTATTGTTCTATGATTCAGTCCCTAAAGGCACGACGTAAGAGCCTTTTTGAAAACAAGATGGTTCTGGGTTAATTTCAGTCTATGTGGTTGTTTTCTTTTCTTCCCTTGTGTTCTGTTTGGTTACATCAGACAGCAAATCACTCATATTAGACAGTGATGTTTTTGAACACGTAAAAGTTCATTCCTGAAAAGAAGCATTCAAGCAAAAACCAAATTCTCTATAATCTCAGTCCCTCCTTGGAAAAAAGGGAGCAGTGTTTTCAGAAGATACGGGACGTGATGAGGTCACTCTATCTCAAAAAGAAAATTATACTGTAACTGCACTAAAAACTCTTTTCTCCTTCTCCAGTTTCTTAGCATCCTGGTCACAGTGACCTTGTGTATTTGCAGAATCTTTGATTTGAATAGGTTAACAGCATTTGTCTACATGGCTGACTCAGATTTTTGTTGACAAAAGATAGCCTTGTACTTCACTTGAATTATTCCTGCCATTGGAACACAGTCATTTTGTAGTGCTGTTATGTATACTTCAAGTTATGAAGTAATACTAATGATATCTCCAGTAAGAAAAAAAAAAAAAAATTAAGAAAATAATAAACTAAGGTAGAACTTGGTGGAACAGGCTTCAAGGGCTTTTTCTAGAGCACTATAGAAGGCAGTTAGCAAGAGTCAGCACACAACGGGGCTTGTTGAAAATCTTAGAGAGGAAGTAATAAATGTGTAGAAAAAGGGCAGTTTCCCATATAACCATGATGATGTTGTGATCTTGAGTATCCTGAAGTTGACTGTAGGTAGTCTAAAAAGTTTCACGTCTTTCAGTCAGCACCTTATGAGTGGTCAATTCTTAGATGCACGTGAGTTTGTTTTTTTTTTTCTTATCCTGGAGGACTGCTTATTCAGGCTTTTCTTGGTTAATAAACTGGTGGAAGAGCTAATAATCACCAAGCAGAAAAGGAGCTGCAAATCCTAGTGTGTACTCTTGATAACAAATTGGTACACAAAAGAGATGCATCTGAGATGAACTGATCACTGCTGGAAGGAAATCTATCAGTTTCTCAAGTGGATTTCCCCTAAGACAGATCAACTGCCTTTCTAGGTGGCGTAGGTGGTATCCTTGTACTGTACATTGCAAAAGGGTGTGTAGGGACAGAAGCTACCGGGGTGCTTTGCATGCCATTGTAGTACTGCAAGAAGTACATGCTGTGGCCAGAGCGTGTCTGCAGTTATTTTGTGCTTGAGCTATATTATTGAAGGTTTCAAAGGCAGTGAAAACAGGCACCATAGCCTAAGCCTTCCCTTCTGTAACAAAAAAGTAGGTAGTCTGGTTTTGCATTTATGATGATGATGGGTATTATTATTATTAATTTTAAATCTTCCTCTCTGCAATTGCTGACAGCAATTAGAACAGCTGCAGTAATTAGTTTTCATTCTATACCACTGGTCTTACTGACTGTGGACATTATTAACTAAATGAAAGCATTTTAAAGACTGGATATAAAATGATTAATTCAGATGCTGAGAACCTGCTGAATAATTTGGGGTGCTACTTGCTGGTCTGTTTTGTTTAAGCTGACATTCTCTATTCTACTGCAGGGCCACCTGAGCAGAATTTTTAGCAGCTTCTTTTTGCTTACGGTATGATGGACTGCATCCGATGTGCGCATGGGACTTCCCTTCCAGATTTCTGCTAAGTTTCCCCTTTCTCTATGTTCCTTGACTTCCCAGATCAAGGGACTAGAATGGGGTCAGGGTGGAAGATGGGTGAGCAGCAGTTCTTCATGTTCCCATGGCAGCTGTCAAATTCCCATAGATGACCTGGCATAGCCTGAGTTTTGAAGACCGTGGCTTATCTTCGGAGTGCTACACGAGAATTAAAGCAGCATTAAGTCAGAGAGAGTGAGTAGTTGAGGAGCTGGTCTGAGATTCAAAAGATCTGAGCTAAAAGATAGACATTTGTATTTCTTTGTGCCCCTGGGAAGTTACTGTATTCCTGTCGTGGTTTCCCACTCCAAAATGTGGGGTCCTTTCTACTCTTATTTTCTATTCTTTGTGTCTCTTCATACTAGTTTTCCAGTCCGGGAACTGTCTCTTCGTATGTATAAGAACACTGACTAGTACAGCGAGTCCTGAACATAGCAGGGGCTTTTAAAGAACAGTTGTGACACAAATAATGAGTGATTCTTTCCATCAGAACAGGGCTGTTCACAACTGTGTGGTAAGAGATGGCAGCACTGCCTCCTCCAGTAATAGCTTTCGGTTGGATTGGAGAGACTTGAGGGCACAAAGGGGAAGGGAAAGCTCTCTCCTGTGCTGAGCTCCACATGAGAAAGGTCTCTGGGGCTTACAGCAGATTTGTGAGTTGTGTCTTCTGTTGAAGTGGATGGTCCAAAGTTGATTTGTCTAGGGAAGTCTCAGTAGAATTTTGAAGCATTTTTTTCTGCTTTGCAAAGTATAAAGCTCAGATATATGGACTGCTTTTCCAAATTTAAAATTCCATCTCAAAAAACTTAAGAGGAAAAGATCATTTATAATTTTCCTTGTTCTTACAGGGAAAATTCAGCCAAGGTATCTGCAGACTAAAAATAATGTCTTGCAACTTCATAGTTACTTTCATTGGAGGCTCTCCAGGTATTTTGCTAGCATGAATTAATTAAATCCCAAAATATTCCTTGCAGCCTAGTATTTTTTTAATCCTTGTTTTAAAGGTGTATTAATAAATCAATGAAATTTTGGATGCCTTGAAGGCACTGGAAAAGCATCAGTAGGACCAGTATTAGACCTTTAAAGATTAAAGTAAAGCAACTAGTAATCAAATTTACACTCATACTGTGTTTTCTGATTTCTTGTGGGGTTAGTGGCTTTTCAGTTTTTACATGCTTCCTTTTTCCAACTCATCAAGTAATGTAAAAACCCTTTATTGCACCCAGATAATACAAGGAGATAGCTAGATATTTTATATTTATTCTGTGACCAACTTACATTTGGTACATCAGTTATCCTCAAGACTTCACCATCCAACGTAGTTTACACTTAAGTCAGAAGCGTGGCTGCTTGCTCTTCTCTAAATTCATCCCACTGGCAATGGCAGATAGGCAAACAAATATGACAGTAAGTTTGTTTCTGAGGAGGGCAGTTATCATTAGACTTGCTTAAGCATCAACCAGCAGCTCCAAGACCAGTAAAAATGCTATCTCAGGCTGGCAAATGTGCCGTGTTTGCTGCCCACAGGAGAGAGTCTGCAGAGAGTTGGTGCAGCACCTTTGGGCTGCCAGAGAGGAGGAGTGGCAGGGAATGTGTGGGAGGGAAGCAGAGAGAATGAAAAGTGCCTCAGGGGATGGAGGGTGAGAAGGAGACAGTGTAACAACTTCTAGAGACTTGAGAGCTTCCAAAATAACTGCCAACACTGGAGTATGGAAGATAATTTTAGGTCTGTTAACAAAACTTCCAAAAGATACAGGGCTGTAGACTGGTAGTTCAGAGGTAGTCTGACTTAAGAATAAACAGAAAAGCAGATGGATTGTTTGGTTTGGGGTTTTGTTTTGCCTGGTTGGTTGGTTTTGGTTGGTTGGTTGGTTGGGTTTTGTTGTTGTTTTGGTTTGTTTGGTTGGTTTTGTTTTTTGTTTGGCTTTGTTTTTTTACTCAGTCCATAGTAGGCTTTGGTAATAAAGTAAACTATGGTTCATTACTTGCTGCTCTGGTTGCAAAAGTGTTTGATTTTGGAAGGGGGTGAGCCTCCAATGCACTTTTTACAGACTTATGATTGAAAATTTGGCTGCTGTTGCCAGGATCAGATAACTTAATTTTCTGAACAAAACTTAACAGCCACACTGTTTCAAGTACATAACTATACACACACAGACTTGGCTTAGTTAAAGATAGGAGAAACTTGGCAGGACGGCCAGTAAGTGACTGAAGGCATAACTATTTTTTAGATTAGGCTAAGTATTATAAAGACTTTCAGTGCAACCTTTCTAGATTCCTGAGAATCTGTGTATGTTTACTTTGTGATAAAAAGGTGAGGGGTGTTTAGTGTGGAGGGGGTTTGGAGGGAATTGTTCTTGTTTGATTATTTTTTTGCAGTATGTGGAAAGTACAAAAGGCTTTCTGATAACATGGACTCCCTTGATCGTGTGCGTAAGGCCGTTGATAGTAACCCCATAGAGGTACATAACACTGCAGCTTGCGTGGAACACGAAAGAGGACACATGTCACTTTGTCAACAAGAGACTTCTGTTCTGGATTGGTTTATGAAACATAAACTGGATGAAACCTATTGCATTCTCTTTAATATTGACCTGCTTTTGTATTTAGAAGCTTTCTGAAGTAACTTTCAACAAGCAGGCCCCAGGTTTCAGGGCAAAATGTGTTCTTCCCCAGTTAAGGACTTTCCAGCAGCAACAGCATCATTTTATGTAGATTTTTCTCCACATTATAGACAGAAGGCTTAGCACTACATTTAGGGATGATTCAGTTGACATTGGATTGATGCAGAAGTAGAAAATTGTTGTGTTTACAGCAGCTGATGTGTCTTATCACCTGAAACTGAGGAACATAGACCAAGTCAGAGCTGAGCTGACTAGGGGAAAAGCACACACATCAAATCTGGTTGGCTAGAGTTTGGAAGGAATATGGGCTGAAAAAAAGCATGCAAAGCAAGCTGAGGCAAACTAGCCCTTGTGGTACATGCACAAGATCATCTACGGCCACAGCTGATATGCGATCATTTTGACAGTTTGACAGTTGAGCCTTTGTCTTTGGATGGGAGTTTCTGTGAAGGATATATCAGACTTATCAACTGAGGTTGTTCCCACAGTAACGTTAATGTGTTTATTAGCATGAATAAGCATTACTGGAGATGCTTCTCTAGTATTGTATTCTGCTGTGCTGCTTTTATCATTTTACCTCTTGCTGATGGCTTGTGTAGGAATGAGTATTTTGTGCAGCTCCCTGCTGCAGCCAGCAGTGTGTGATATGTCTGCTGCTGAAATCATCTGCAAATAAAAGTCAGATGAAGAGCTGTGACGGTGGGAAGAGATGAGAAAGGCACTTATCTTACCTACCTTACATAGCTGTTTTGCTGCAAAAGTCTTTTTTTTTTTTCCTGAAAGGGCTTGTCACCCTCAGCTCACTACAGAGGAAGCTCAGGTGTCTCGCTTGGATGAGGCAGTCAGCTTTTCCATAGCTAGAGTTCAACCAGACAAATTCCATGTTAAGTGGTGGATTTTACATTATTTTGTTTGTTCAGAGTTAATGTGTGTTCTGTTCCCTTGATAAGGGTGTAGCTGGTTCTTAAAGAGAAGAAAGGCATTTGCTTGTTTGCCTGTGGCTGCTACTGCCTTCTTGATCAGTTAACACCCTCGAGGGGAAAGCGGGACCATTTCTTCCATGACAGCAGCAAAGCATGGAGAACTGCAGAAGAAAAAAAGCTTCATGAGTGCAGCGTGAGGAAAGCAAAGGCAGGGAGACCAAGTGAACGTAAAACCTTCAGGAACAGTGATGAATGAGGAATGCCAGTGTGAGCAAGGAGCATATGTGCAGTCAAGGCTCAGATAGAGAAGGAAAAAAGGTGGTTTACTAGGGGCTTAAGGGGGGCTGTGCAGACTTTGTTGGAGCCCAGGAAGTCCTCTGAATGCTGCTGGTCTGAAAGCAAACCTAAAAGAATAAACCTGCCCTGGGATCACACTGTGGGATGGAGACGGCTGGATTACAAAGTCTTATTTTTATTCTTCTTCACTCAAAAGGACCAGTAGTGGATTTTCAGGGTTCCCTTGTTCTAGTTGGTGTTCAAGTAGAAGAAAGTTTTAGGCCATAAATGTTCCTTTGTGTGCTTTTGATCCAGAGTTTGTGCTGTTTCCCACTGAGGAGAGGGAATCGCTGATGCACAGTCAGTGCTTGGCTTTTCCTCGAATGCCATTCAAACAACAAAGTATGCAGAAATGTTTAAGAGCGGTGGCTTTTCAGCCTTTCTAGAAACCAAATTAAGTATTCAAGACAACCAAATTTTCTTGCAATCTGCAGTTTTAGCTAGAATACATGTTACTGTTCTATGTAAATTCCCATCTAGCCCACAAAGAAACAGCCATTTGAAGGAAATTCAGATCATGAGCTTTGCTCCTGAATATATTTATGAATTTTTCAGTCCAATTTTGACACACTGCTGGCTTTAGTGACATTTTTATTTCACTCTGTTGTATAGAAATAGATTTTAGAATGTGCTAAGTACTTCATACAGGCAGGTTGCACTGAGCAGTTATATGACAGAGGGAAATATGAAACAAACAGATCTGTATCTTGTGTAGGACAAGGATCTTCAAAGGGCTAGCTGTAGATCAAAGCCCAGCCTGTAAGGAGTGATCAAATAGCCTGTTGAATAAATAGTCTGTTGAATAAGACCAAAGGAGATGAAGCATTTTTGTACAGCAACCTTGGTTTGTTTTGCTACAGACAGCGTATTCTTTATGTGAGGTGAGAGGTTGTGCATCCCCATTTACACACGCACACGAGGTTCCAGCACACACGTGTTACTCTCCTCCCATGCATGTGGTAAGGCTGTAGCTGCTCTTAACTCCTCCATCATCCCACTCTCAACTCCTTTCAAAAAGTTTCTGAAAGTCAGTACACAAAACACATACTCGGGAAACTACACTCAACACAAAGCTTAGGAAAGAGTTTTAAAAGGGGATGGAAGGGTGTGGGGGAACTAACCCACAATGACCTATGGCAAGCTTCCTGTCATGGAGCAGAAGAGTGTATATTAATACATGCTATGTGGAACAAGTTCTGTAAGGAACTTTCTTCCTCCTTCCCTGAAATGTGTGTTTTCCAGTCATAAATACACAAGGACACCTATATATGACCCATACAGCTCTTTGTATCTCTATCATTTACATACGCCTTGTTCCCTGAGGGTTCCTCAGTGGTGTAGTAAAAAATCCATGGAATAGTAAAACTTTGGAATTGACAAGTATTGTCCTTTTATGGCGATAGATATAAGGAGATATAAGTAGAGACTGCTTTACCTCTGGTCCTTCTTGTTAACTGATGGCAAGGGAGGCTCATTTAGATTCTTATTATCAGACATGAAGACTGTAAAATGCTGGAGGACCTTCTTTTGTGTAATTCTGATCTAATGCGATCCCAGGCAGAGAGAATGAGTCCCTTTTTGTGCAAGATGGCTGATGAGTTTCAGGAGGGCAGGAGAATGTGTAGCAACCTGCACTGGAAGGAAGAACAGGAGGTTGCATACTGAAACAGTAGAAAGTTTTGCCGATGTTAGTGAGAGTGAATCTGTGAGAAGAAACATGAGGTTTTCTGTTAGGAAGTTGTGAAGTAGAAATGAGAGCTTAAGATAGATAAGTCAGGAGGCCAGAGATCGTTTTAAAGAAAGAAAGGAGGAAAAAGAAAAAAAAGAAAAATGGATTTAGTGAAGAAGATAGGTTAAGGGAAAATGGGAAAGTTTCATAAGCAGCATTTTTGGACCTGCTGGAGAGCAGAACAATTTGAACAAAAGAGCTTGATGGATACGAAATAAACAAAATATAAATAACCAAGCTTTAGCTTTTTAGCTCTGATCTATTTCTTGCTAAAGTGTTTCCAAGAGTTTCATAGGCACAATATTTTTTTTTCTAATATGCCCAAACTTTCCTTAAAATAATTGAAAGCCTAGTGCTGTCACCAGCTTCCTGTCAGCTAGCTGTTACTGGAATCAACAGTTGTTTCAAGGAAGACTTGATTAAAGTGTCACATAGCTGTAGTTAAGTGGCATGTGACTTTTGTTTCTCCAGCAGACTTTTATCACAAGCTTTTAATGAGGACCTTGTAGAGGCGGGGTTTATTTTTCACTCCTTGTGGCTTTTTTTTTTTTTTTTCTTTTAAGTGTAACTCTTGAACTTTCCTCTGAAGTAACATTTGTTTTATGTTGAGTGTATGTTACTCAAATATCCTTGATATCAGTATCCAAAGATCTTGTATAACCTATGACATACACGGAGTAACAAAGGGGAACTAAAACTTCTCCTTGTAGTAGTTTATCTTCCAGGTGGGTAACAGATCACCATAGGTTACAAATCTAGGTTACTAGGTAACAGATCACTAGAAATGTTAATTGTTATCACAGGAAAATATCTAGGACTGTCTGGCCTAAGAGGAGATCTTGCCCTTAAAGTCCAATTGCCTTAGTTTAGTAATGAGATATGAGTGGATGAAGCTGCAAAGTGGCTGAAGGGTGCTGTCAGATAATGCTCTTCTGAGGTCTTTTGGGACTAGCATAAAACATTCACTGCCATCCCAGAAGAGAGTCTGCATCATGCAAGTAGTTCTCACCTATACCTGTGTAAAGATTTCCAGGTCAGCCAAGAGCCATTACTGAAGTCACTTTGAACCCATTTGACACTGAAAGTTAAGAAATGCTTGGACAATCCAGTCTGGTGAATCGGCTGCAGGGGCAGGAACTTCCAGCTGTGACAACAAAACAAACACCTGGGAGTGGCACAGTGAAACTGCACTGGCCACTTCCAGAGTGATTACACCCTAATGTACCTACCCAGTGCCTTTTCAGAAAGGAGCTGATGTAGGCTCTCTTGGCAAGGAAGAATGCTTGGTTTATTTGTTGTTATTTTGTGTGTGGGGGGGGTTGTGCTTTTTTGTTTGTTTGTTTGTTTTGTTGTTGTTTTTATGGGTTTTGGTGGTGGTGGTGGTGGTTGTTGTTGCTGTAGTGTGAGCTTGTCCTCGGCCTGTCCCCTCGAAGGCAGCAGTGCTCAGGAGGCACTCATGGAAGAATGTCCAAAGGATTTTAAGGAGGGAAAATTGGGTTAATTCCATCACCACTCAGTTTTAAAAGGAGATACACTGTGCTTGAGCTAGGCTTGGAGAAGAGCTCCAGTGTGTTGAGAAGAGAGACCAACAAGGTGTAGCACAGTTGGCATAGGAAGGGGGTTAAAAAAACAACGTTGAAAGGTGATAGTGCAAACAAGTACAGTGGGACTGCATTATACCTTGAAAGAAAGAGCATGGTGGAGGGGAGAGCCAGTACAGGCAGTCCTCTGTGGTAAAGAGGTAGGGGAGGAATGCTGACTCAGGACCTGAGTTGTATCTGTTGCAGGAATAGAAACACTCTGAGAGGCCAAGGAGGCTTTTGCCATGTAATGAAGAAGAGCATTGAAATGTCAACTTCAAAGAACAGAGATGTAGAAAGTCTGGACTGATCTTCAGAGGGGATCAGAAGCTGGCCCTAGTTACAGAGTCAGAGTAGCACCACAGAGGAGAAGACTGAGAGGCTGTTCGGTAGCTGGGCTTTACAAATGTCAGGTTCTGAGGTTCAGTGATAGGGGAGGCAGTCCGTAAGGTGGTGTGCCTGTGTCTGCTCACTAAGGACAGCACATTCTGTGTTTCAGAGCTGCAAAGGTGTTAACATGAGCTAATTTTATTAATGCAAGTGTCAGGAAGTTGTATCTGAAGGGTCCTGCATTTCACCCAAGGTAGCTTGGTTGGGCCAATTTTAAGCAGCTGGTTTTCACAATCTTCATCATGTTTTTTCAGTGGTTGTGTATGTGTGCAGTGGAAGCTGGAATTCCCTTCTTTCTTTACTGTACCACACATATCAGTAGCACAATAATGGTTTACTTTATAAGATACTATTGTGTATATGATATAAAGGAACAGTGTGGTTCACAAAGGTCATCTGGTTTTCCTGTGTTTAACAGGAAATAGCCCGTCATCTCCGACCCGGAACTCTGCGTGCTGTCTTTGGGAAGAACAAGATTCAGAATGCTGTCCACTGCACAGACCTACCCGAAGATGGAATTTTGGAGGTAAGACCTGGTAAACAAACGTGATTTTATATCATTGGAAGTTTTAAAATGAAAAGTTATACTTGACACTGTTTTAAGATGATGAAGTGTTTTATATGTGGCGTAGCTGTTTTGGAGACCAGTGATCAACCAGAAACAAAAGCAAAGAGTTTATTAAGAGTATTTACTTGGTTAATTCTGATACTGTAAAAAATTAATCCATGCAGTTTTCTTGACCAAATATAGTACAATGAAGTATTTAATTAAATGAAAGTCAAGAGTCTTCTCTTTGGCTGAACATGTCTATGGGACTGGATATCAGCACCTAACAGTGCTTCTGCAGGTACATCTTCTTATCCCTTTCTCGGATGACCACCATGACTCCTGATCTGCATTGTCTCTGTGGTGAGCTTGTGTGGGGCTTGGAATATTTTAGGCACTAGGGATTCAAATTCTCCAGATAGGGTCCAGGTTTATTTGTAGACAGTCATAATTATGCACATTGGTCGATAATTTGTGTATTTTATATTAACTTACTAATTTTGTTTCATTTTGACTTGTTATGCTTTCATTAAAGTCCAATAAAATGGGAAAAATTTAAACTAAGGGAGTCCGTAAAGACAGAAGTGCTCACTATGAAAACCAAAACAAGCTCACTTTCTTAATTCCATGCCTTAAAAGTAAGGTCTGCACAAGGGGGCTGAATCAGTGTGTAAGCATATCATGGATGGATCTCTGCATCAATGCACGTCTTTTTCCAGTGCATGCATAGCTTCTGGTTTACTGCCTACATATATTTGTGTTTTGCTGTCAGAGTGTAGCAGATTTATGGAGCAGCAAGAGTTTTCCTAGCTTGGATAATTTTACACAATGCCAAAATGGTGTTTTCATTGAGGAGAGGAAGAGCTAAATGCGTCACCATCTCCCTTCATGAAATAAAATCAGATCTGCGGGTTAAAGTGCTGTTTGCCAGGAAAGTGCATCTAGTTTAAGGAATAAACTAGTGAAATTGAACACTGAGAATGGCAGCCAGTATCAATGAAGTTGCAGCTTTTCAAACCATTTCTAGACTGTCACTAAAAGTTGACAACTTTTAGTTTCTGCCCAAATGTACTGGATTTGAACAAGGAAACAGGTATTTGTCACCACATGCTTAAAATCCCTCAGTCATGGCTTTTCAGTGGCAGCAGAAAAGTCATGGGCTGAAAGGGGAAAATGGAAGTCTCACCAGCATGCACCGAGCATTTCAGTACTTCAGCAGAACTGTCTCTCCCCTTCCGTCTCCTTTACGCTGGTGCAAAGTAGTTCTTGAACTAAGTTCTTGATCTAGCATGACTTTGACTACACACTGCAGTTCCCGTTGCAGAGTGGTAATTTTAACAGTCGTTTATTGATTGCATTTTTTTGGAAGAGGGATCTACAGTCTTTATTTACTGTAGACATAATTGTACACAGATTGTAGCTCTTCATCTGTCCGTAGTTTCTTCTATAACAGTCTAGGTTAAGCCAGCAGTTGTAAAGGACATTGGTCAATGTTCTTTAATGAGTAAATAAAGCAATGACTGTTTCATCCTGATTGGCAAATAAGCATTATAATGTAAACTCTGGAAATCTTTTCAGTGATAACACTTTAATGGTTGAAGTATCTTTAGATCTGTGTTCTGTTGCCTGAAAACTTAGGTAAGCAAAATGAAGAGTAACCTATGGATTTGCTTAAGTACAAGGGCTTGTCACAACTGATGAAAAAGAAATGATACAGGATACACAAATATCATCCTGGGGAAGGACTTTTTTCCTCAGTGAGCTTTTCTGCGAGAGGAGTCACAATCCAGTCACAGAGGTATCTTTTGTTGGCAAGCAGAAACCAAACCTACCTCCCTCCTCAGCTCCAGTAACTGCAACAGCACTGTACGTGCTGGGCTAGAGCAGTGACTGAGGCGTGCAAGACAACCACAGGAGAAAACTGAGTCAGACTAACATTTATTAAGAAGAATGCTGTTCAGTAAATGGTAGTGAAAGTTTTCATTCTTTAATGGATAACTGAGTTTTAACAGAGCAATTATTCATTGGAGGAGGTGAATTCAGAGATGGGTAAGGCACTTGTCCTTAAGGAGAATGACCTTGGCTATGCTGGTGTAGTGGAAATTGTCGTGGAAATTGTAGTGGAACTTCTTTTGATACGGAGTTAGCCCGTGTTTGTTATGTCGGTGTTCTGGTAGGAGATGTTGCTGTTGTTGAGATGTTAATGCTGTTGCTGCTATAAGAGCTTTATGGGATCACTGTAGGACACCTGATTAGTAGAGAAGGAGTCTGGAGTAAATTTCAGAGAGAAATCTCACCTGCTAGATTTATACTACAAAAATAAAGGATCCTTTTTAAAACCCCAAAGATAATTAATTCATCCCTAGCAGTCCCTTTCATTTCTTCAGGTGGCATTGGTTTTTGTACAGTGTAAATATTCTGCTGCAGTTACTATCCAGTATAGCTCCAGAAACCAGCCTATATGCAAATTCATGCACTCTTGTTTTGCTGTTAAAAGGTAAGTTTGGCCATCTCAATTCAGGAACAAGTGCTAGGAACTTCAGATTTTTGTATCTAACTCTGGTGTTGATTTTACCTGAGCTTGGCTAAGCCACTTTTGAAATTTGGGTATGAAAGTGTTTGGCTCTGTAATTCTATGTGAAGATGTTCTGATGTATTTTTCTCCAAAATGAAGTGCTAAATACAACAAATTTTAGAAAGCGAACTGCAGAAATACTATTACAAGTAATGACACAAGATTTCTAACAGTTCCCCTCCAATTCCCACTGCACTATACATTGGAGAGGTTTTTTGGGAGGTGGATTGGTTGGTTGGCTTTGGTGTTTTGTGAGGGTTTTTTTGGTTTGTTTGTTGGTTGGGTTGGGTTTTTTGGGGGGAAGTTTTGTTGTTGTTGTTTGTTGTTTGGTTTCTTTTTCCAGAGTAGAAAACAATTACTCTTTTGAAACCCAGTAAGCTTTCTTGGAGAGAGGATGTTGTGATGTAAGCTTTCTGAAACTCTTGGTAAACAAGAGAGGTGGACCTCGGGGAACTGTTACAGCCCAAACTCCCAAAAGCAGGAAGAGCCCGTCTGATACTCTGTGAATGAAGATGTTTGCTGCCTTTGATTCAGAGCTTCTGTACATCCTTGACCATATTTGATGGCTGAATCATCCTTTCCCAGCAGTTCCCATTTCCAGCGCAGTGTCTCCTTACAGGTCTAAGGGCTGCAGTGTGGAAGTCCCAGTATGTGAGCTTGAGCTGTGCCCATTGGGTTTGCACAAGGAAAGCCTTAGCTGTGTCCGTTGGCTGGCATGTGGAGTACTTAGCCCGTTAATGCTAAAGCAGCTTAGAGGTGCCCAAAGGACCTTGGAGGCCAGATGGTCAAAGGAATTGCTACTCTTGCCACTTTGTGGATAGGAAGCCAGATAGGTTGGTCTGTGTGTTTAATTGGTTTTGTGACTTTTTAACTTCTAGAACCAAATGGAGATAGAAAAGGGAGATACCTGGTTGACCTACTATACTATCGTGGGCTCTAAATGCACCATATTTATAGAAGCACTCTAAGGTGTGTTCCTGTTTAGAAAGGAAGACAGTGGTGCTTTCCTGAGGGCTCAGTTAGGTATATCCTTCGTGCTGGATACTGCTTACTTTAAGATTTCTTCACCTTTCTCTGCTGCTTTCATCACCCACAGTTTATGATCTAGCTGAAATTTGAAAAGTGTTTGCAGAGGCAGCTGCTGTCTGTCCATAAATGGAGACTTCTTAAAGGAGATGAGATTGATAATTGAGGGCTAGATCAAATACTTGCTGAAGTTAATAGCCAAACTCTAGGTGACTTTGGTGGTTCATACTTAGTTGACAGTCACTAGGAAGGGAAAGGGTATTGACCATTCTCCCAAAAATCATGACCAGGGAGTAGTTGAGGAGAGAGAACAATGGTGTCTTGGGAACAGCAGGGACTAATTAATTAAGGGTGAGCTTGTGCACCTAGTTTTAGAATACTATGTTTAATGAATGTAGTACAGTAGGTTTTCGGTTTTGGTAGACCTTTTTTCCATGGACCTGGTAAAAGGAAGCTTCACTTTTAATCTTAAAAAAACCTCAAACAAACAAACAAATAAACCCCAAAAGCAAATACCAGCACTTGCTCCTACCAGTTTGACCCTTAACTGCTGTCTTTGTTCTGCAAACTACTTCACATTTTAGGCAGTGACTAAAGCATACCAGAATGAACGCATAGCTCCCTTTGGCTCCAGAGAGGAGGGGAGATGCAGTTGAGCCTAAAACACAATTGATCACAATGGAAAAATCCGTGTATTTTCAGTTGTAAAGCTGTAACTATTTCTTTTATTCCTGGTGTAGTGATCCAGGATCAAAGTGAGTATTGCCCTGAAGCCACTTGGATGCCCTCTTTGACCTACTGGGTCATGCACTTTTTTAGTCACTTCACAGACTTGTGTGTCCTCATGTGAGTATGAAATGTATTTTCACAAGTGACAAGGCATAGACATAAATAGCTTGCAACAGTCCATTTTCTCAGCCTTTTCATCACTTTCCCATTTTAATAGGGAGAGGAAAGAAAGGAGCAAGTAGAGAAAGGAGTCTGATGGGGATGGAGTATTTTTGAGATGGTGGCTTTTCATGAATGAAAGCTAAACCAACAGTTTCTTAATTTTTCTCATCAACTGATGTTCATTCAGATCAAGGGTTTGCATTTGTTTCCCACATCCAAAGCAGGTACTACTCTACCTCTCATCAGTTGTTTTTTTTCTTTTTTATATAAAGCAGGTACTATTTGGAGCAAGGAAACAATTACAGTATTCACCTACATTCGTGTTCCTTCTGAGTCAGGTAGAGCAAGGACTGAAACATGCATGTTTTATATGTGGAATGCTCTATTTAACAGTTTAAAGATGGTTTTGCATCTGTGTCTTTCATGTACACATGGTGAAAGATGATTCTATTTCTCAAATCATGTCTGACCTGAAGAACATTTCTGATGAGTACCTTGTTGAAATAGAAGCTTGCAAACCATTGGATCTGATGAATCATCATAGTCTAGCCAAAACAAGTTTCCTTGAAATTAGTCACTCCTGGAGTAGTTTTAATTGAAGTATTTGATACAAGATTTTGGGGCTACCAGACTTCACAGTTTATGTGCCTCCTTAAAGAAGTGAAGGCAAATTAAGGATCATTCAGGAAGGGCCTTACTCACATCACTGGAAGTACAGTGAGTAAAACTTTCCACAGGAGGTGGTGCTGTACACACACCTCAGTCTGTTGGGTTCCAAGTGGCTGAGTATCTTCCAGATTATGCAGGAATCCACATAATCTGCAACCATTAAAAAACTGTTAGCCTAGACCTAGTTATAAAAAGCCCACTATTTCTGGGGTTTGGCATGCTCTGCCTGTAAATTGTTGCTCATACAGTGCAGTTCAAGGTATAATTTTATTGTGAGCAGTTCCATAAGGGCATTTGTACTGCAGCAAAACACTCTGGGGATGATGGACTGCACGTATCTGGAGTAAACTGAAAGATCTCTCCATTGGGGTACAGCCTGCTGTGTCTGAGCCACCCACGCCAGCTTTATGTTCCTATGCCATGGTGCTCAGGCAATCAGTCTCATGGGGTTTCTTTGTATGATTAAAAAATACTTAATAGTTATACATGTATATGGTATGGCATGTGTGTACTTATACTCAGAGGGAGGGGATGCTGCTCTCAATAAGATATGCATGAAAAAAGATTTGCGGTGGGCTGGGTAGAATTTGAGTTCTGGGTGAAATAACCTTCTCCTTGTTGCTGAGGAAGATGTTGTCATTAGGTGACTAATTCTTCTAGTGGAGGCCAATGTGGCCATTGCTGCGGGAGCGTGCTTACATGTGCCTTTGCCTGTCTGGTAGGCTATGAGAGAATCTGTGGAAGGGGGTGGGCTGTTAAGCCAGTTTTCATGGGAGCAGAGGATGTGCCAACTGCCTTGTCAGTCTCGCATCCCCATGGGTGCTCTTTCCACTGGCTCCTCAGGGTGCTGTGTGCCTGCCTCCACATGGCTGCTGGGTGCCGTCAGGCTCTGCCTTGGGCATTGTGGAGGGAGATGTGTCAGTTTTCAGTGTCGCAGGCAGTTTTCCAGCCAGGCAGTAGCAAGTCCCTCCTCGAGTGTCATTTGCTGGCCTTTTCCCTTGCCTTAGAGCTATTTGTGGCATACGCAGACATGAAAATAACCTATCGAAGGGGGATGATTTTGCTGTTATCAAAGAAGAGTGGGTTTTGTTTGTCTTCTGAGAGAGCTGTCATGAGGGTTGTTTTTTTCCCTATCACTTTGAATTTCAGCTGTACAGTGGTGTTTGAGAGTGAGGCTGGGGACTGGCAGTCTGTGCAATGTGCTGCTGGAAGATCTTCTTTCCCTTGCTCAGCCTCACATCAGTGAGACTGATTTACTGCTTCTAGGGCATTTAAGCAAACGAGTAGTATCATCTAGCTGTACAGATCAGTTATGGCAGGCTGATGGACAGAGATTCACGAAAGTTCAGCTGGCTGGATCCAGCCTTGGAGAGATGGGAGGTGATGTTGAACAATAAGCATGACAGGACCAGCCAGTTCAGCATATGTGTTTTGTCTGGACAAGCGCTGTGAGCAATGAAAATCAGCATAATTTTCCTCAGACTTGGTATTAACTAAATAATCTATAAATACAGCTATGCTGTTCTTGGGCTTTTGGTGCAGCGTGTCTTCCACCTGCTAGAAGCCAGCTGTCCTTGGCCTGGCATTCCAAATAGTGCCAGGAGAAGCACGCCTCATGCCTTCTTTCCCTTTGCCTTTATTTGGGGAGGCTGGGGGGAGGGAGATGTTTTACCAAGCTGTTCTGAGTGGACAGGGTGGCACTCGCCTTGCAGCGAGGGGACACAACAAACACTCCTGTAAGCGTTTCCGTAAGAACAGAGTCCTGTTCTTCCAGAAGCGCTCTGCTGGCTGCCAACTTGCGTTTTTCTGTTTGCTGCTGCCTTGCCTGCCTGCTGCCGTTGTCTTGACACATGGGCGTGCTGCAAGGTGCTTACAACCATCTGCCTTGGAAATGCCTTCGAGCCAGTCATGAGCTGATCCGGAGGTCGAGGTTATAGTGCAGCAGTTTAGGATGGAAGACATCGGAGGGATCCAGCTCTGTTAAACTAATCTTTTTGGTGCATCAAGGTATAGTCCGAGCAATTTAATAAAGCATGTCAATGAGTAACTCTCAGGAGCGTCAATGTGCTTAGTGTGGAATTTGTGTATGTCACACTCAGAACAAAGGTCTCCTGCATTGCTTGTTACCGATTAACTTGTCTGGTATTATGCAAGCTGCCTCTACCAGCTGAGAACTAACTCTCCCCATTCACAAGGCAGCGCAGCTTGTAAAACATTACACAGCAGAAGTGCATAGCATGGCAATGAACCTTTCACTGAGGGCATTTCAGCTGTACAACATTTCCCTCAGGAGTCTTTAAAATATTAATAAAGAAGCCATTGTTTCACTCAGTCATACGGCAATTTTGCAATGAAGTCTTTTATTAGGGGCCCATACTGAGCTGCATAATCCAGGGTAAGATGCTTTTAATCATCTCCAGTGAAAAGAAATAAAAACTTGAAGGGTTTGGGTGAGGTTGTTTTTTGGGTTTGGGTTTTTGTTGTTTTTTTTTTCCCCCCCAAGTTTTCATCAAAGCAGTAGCTATTTTTGTCTGTCAGTTGGAAATTTCAGTCTCTTCTGGTACAAAATGATCTGTCAAATAATGGTTATTATGATTCAAGCACTTCTCTCTTTTAACTTTCTGAGACTTTTTAATCCGACAGCTGTGGGAACAGGTTGGAAAGAATCTGGAGTGTAGGAAAACTTCATCTTATTTGGTGGTGGGTTTGCATATCAGAGAGTGTTAGCCAGCACTGGAATTCTGTCTCGCAATGTTTCCTGATGCTGTGTGTATGTGTATATATATGTATATATATATATACAGAGAAGTAAGCAATCTTTTTGCCTAGGCCTATCTGAAGAGAAAAAGAGCAGTAATAGAGGGATGGATTTTGAACACGCTGGTGATCTCTCTTCTAATAAAAAATTTTAAAAAAGAAAAATGTTATATTATTAGGTCACTTGCAGCCTAATTTTGAACACAGATTGTATAACTATTATGCTTGTGGCCCAGACAGGCAGACCAAACTAGAAACTTGTTTAAACAGAGTTGTGAAATAGTTCAGCTCTTGTGCTTCCACTACTGGGTAAGCTCTGAGGTCCAATTGCCCCTTGTTCTGCCAAGTCTGAGATTTATAAGTGCCAGAGAGAAGTTAAGTGTGAACCAAGCAGCTCCCAAAGCTCTTTAAGTTTCACCTGATCCTGAAGGTAACCTACATGATAAACAGGGCTTGGCTTTTGGCACGTGTTCGTGTTGCACTGAGCAAGGTAATTTTGTGGAGGGGAGGTCAAGGCAGAGGCAGAGGGAAGGCGTGACGCTTCTTGATAACTCATCTGAGGCCCAGTTTGTGTCTTTGAGGCTGCTGCCTTCTTTCTTTCCCTCAGCATGTTCACATTTTGACCAAGAAAGCCCAGGTCCTCTTTCCATTACAGCTCTTCCCCCAGCTGAAGCATAACAACAATTTAGCTGCAACTCAGCTGCATGATGTGCAGACTACAGCAGAGAAGAGGAAAAAAATGCCATGGGAATGGCTCATACAGCACAAGCCATAAGGGGATTGTAGTTACATAGTCATGTAGCAGCTCAGAATCTCCTTTAATTTCTTGAGCAAGAGGTCCTGCACCTTTTTTGAGGGTAAGGGAAGCGCTGTTGTCCTAAAGCACACACTGCTGTAGGATGCAAATACATTTTTGACATGAATTCCTATTATTCACCTCAGGCAGTTGCATCTCCTGTCTCTCTCTCTCTCAGAGGTCAAATAGACAAATGATTTGCTATATTGGTACTTTCTGTGTAGAGTTTACCCCTTCACTCATCAGTGCAACCTCCTTGACTGACAACTCTAAACTAGCAGTAATCAAGAGGGGAATATATGTCAGCTATCTGCATACATGTGTTGAAATGTATGCGGAACATAGGAGGAAAAAAACAAAGCCAAATGTGTTAATACGAATAGAAGACTGTGAACAAGATTTCCTATCGCTCAGATGCTAACACCGTGGGGTATCTTAAGAGTTTATTGAGCTCCAGAAACCACTTTTTCTTTCATAAGTAACAATAACTAATTATTCAAAGTGTAGTGTAATAGCAGTGTTGGGTTTGTGTTGTGATAACACTGAGGGCTTAGACACTGGCTGTGATGATCTTGTGCTGGCAGCTGTGCAAATGCAGAACAAGATGGCAGCGGTCACCTGAAAGAGTGTTGCCTGTAGTCTAGGCCTCCTCGAAGTTACCAAGCATCTTCTGGTTTTGGTAAGAGCTGGATTCGTCCTCTTTCTCTGTGACCCTAAGTGCATTGGCAGCTAGGCAAGAATGACGTATCTACAGGTATATCTGAGATGTACTGGGATTTGTAGGCAAGTCTCTTAGCAAGAGGCAACTCTCTTAAGTGGCCAGGTTTGCTAAGTGGGCAAGTTTCCTTCTGTGTTGGTGTCAGCGGTAGTTACTGCTGTTCTGCTGGGGAGAGACAGTGCCAAGACTATCCAGCCACAAAGCAGTAACTGTGGGCTTTCTCTGATAGCTCCAGCTATTGGGTCACTTGGGTGTCAAGAGTCCAGTCCTGTCATGACGGTACATGGTTTAGCCACGCAGCAGAAATGTTGACATTGCAGAGGGCTGCTGAGACTTGAAATGAGCTCTTGGCTTCATATTGACCCATTCCACTGGGGGATGGAGCTTTCTAGATTCTGTGATGTTGTTCATAAGGTTGAGTGCTACAGGAAGAGCTTTTAAGTGCTGGCTGCCTTCTACTTCATTTATTTGCTTGTTGCTTCCATCCTTGTTTGAACCCATGATGTAGGTGTAAACATGTTCTCTGCAATCTCTTCCTCTATTGGCCATAATCTGGTAGCTCCTAAGGACCATGACTGTCAGTGCTCTCTGAGTAGGCTGGAGAGTCTTAGCTCAGTATTGGCAGGGAGCCCCCACAATGTCTGTGGCTTGTATTAACACAGCCAAACCAGACTTTACTTGGGTATTCCAGGTGCTAGCAGCAGGGGCCCTTTTCAGTGTTTGTAACCAGTGTTCAGAACATGTTTGCAGCTTGCATCAGTGTCTGTGGTGGTCTGTGTGCCGTCTCATCTGTACCTAAGCTGTACTGGTATAGGAGCTCCCAGTTGTGAGGCAGGCAAGTGACCCTCAAGATGAGCATGAAGTGCAGTGATGGTGATCCTGATGACTCAGTGAGCTGCTTGGGATCTTTGGGAAAGCGGTACTTGCTGACACATAGTTTTTCATGTGTGATGGGAGACAGGATCTTTCAGTGTAAGGAATTCCAGTGGCTTTACCAAGCCAGTGATCTGATGGTGACAAAAACGTTGCTAGAGGAGGAGTAGAGCGCCTGATGGGAGAGTCCTGGGCTAATATGTTCAGTCCCCAGATAGAAAGCAGTTGTCTTATGCTGTGGAGTGGAGAGGTTGAGTGAATCTGTACCTTATTAAATCTAAAAGTGTCTATACTTCAGCAATAAGTGGTCTGAGAGGCAGCATAGTAGTCATGTACAAAGTAAAACCAATACTTTGATACTTTAAATAGGTTTTTGGGTTCACTTAATCTTCTTGCAGCATTATAGAGTAAATAGCAAAAACGTGCTTTTATTGGTGATTTGATTGTGGTGTAACAAATTATTGTCTTGTCCTCTCATTTACATCCTGTTCAGAATTCAGATTAATTTTATTTCATGGTACAATTTCCAAACAGCTCCCCTTGCCCTTCTTTTTCTCTGTGTTTTCACAGCAGATCACAAGCATACACGGTGTTTGAGGTGACTGTTAACAGCGCACAGCATCAAAGCAGAGTGTGCTCTGCGTTACCCTGTACTGTTTCTTTCATAAAACCTTCCATTGCAAAGTCGTATTTGTTGGTGCATAGGGGGTTTTGTCCCAGTTGTACTTAAGAAATTAACTCGGACAGTAAAGTGCATGTGTACAAAGTGTTCTGCCTTGGGCAGCCTGGCTGGCTTTATTTCTTGCAGCGTGTGACACTTGCAAGAGAGGCAGGAATGATTAACTCTCGGTTTTTTCCCCCAACGAACTTCCTGGGGCTAAACCTCTTCAGGTTCATGTGAGAAAATATTTCTTTGTTTTCAGGACAAATAATACAATGATAAGTAGCCCCTCTTCTTTGACAACCATTTTTATTTCTGGACTTCTTGTGGCTGGAAGGATGCTATCAATCTATGGGTTTTCAGTGTGTTAATCTAATGATTTAGTCGTGTGAGTCAACTGAGTGAACTGTGGCTGAAATGCATTTTAAGTATTAGCAAGTGCACTTGCTAACACAGCTGGCAGGTTCACGCTGATGTGCAAACCAAGATTAATGGGCAAAGAGAGATTTTTGTTCTGTGAAATGCATTTGGTTGATTTCAGATCAGTTCCTGGTGTGGGTTTGTCCTCTGCCACCTTTGGATCCTGTAAAGAGACCAGAGGTGTGCGTGGGTCAGAGAAGCTGACCTTGCTCTAGGTCAGATATGAGGCTTGTTGAGATTTTTTTTTTTTTTTTTTTGGACAGGTATAGCTCACTTTTCTATTGTTTATACTGTACTCAGACCCTGGGAAAGAAAGCAACTGTATTTCCTAAAATACAGAGTGCTTTGGAATACCTAATCCCCATCCAGATGCTTGGTACAAGTACCTGCAAATCCTGGGTCCCCTTGGAACAGGACCTAGTGCTTGCAGAATGGGTTTTTTCAAGTTGTCTCCAGCTGGGGCCTCATAAGATGGGGGCACCTCAGATCTCTTGGTAATGCTGAAATCCTTGGTCTTGTTTCTTCTGCAAAACACCATATGTGTTGTCATGTGACTGGGGTAATATGTGCCCCTTATTTCAGGCATTTCTTGCCATGCTTCCAGGGGTGAGGTTCTTGGTGAGAAAGATTGTTTCTGTGTACCACAGATATGCCAGCTCTTAACTGGTTTTACTGGGAGCTGGGTGGTAGCCAACGTGCATCGAGGTAATTATCTGTAAAGAGAACATACCAGCATCTAGTTTTGCCCATTACACAATATGTAGTGTGGTTGTCTGCATGGATCTTCAACAATCCGGTAAAAGCTAATTGAGGAGGAAGAGGTTTTCCATAGGTTGTAAGTATGCTGAGGTTGTTCAGCCTGGGCTGGGAAAGTTGGTTGCACAAAACCAGGGGCTTTTAAGGACTGAAACAGTGCAATGCCTTTTGTTGCTCATAGCAGGTGAGCAGGAGTGGGACAAGGTCAGCATTTGCCTCTACCCACTTGTGCTGCAGGGGCAGATCATGACCTAACCCTAGAGAAGCCACATAGCTCTGGACAAGGTATCACAGGAAGCAGTGGGAGTCAATGCAGCACTATTAAACCTGCCCCATTCTGGGGGCCTGTGGTGGCAGCAGTTGTATCAGCACTCAAGGCTGAAGCTGGACCCACAGTGCAGCAGACTCCACTGCCTTCCACCTTTTTTCTTTGCTCTTGGCACAAGTCCTGCTCACGCTGAAGGTCATGCCTGGCCTGTGCCGGCCAGCTGCCCCGCCAGACTGGGAACTGAAGCCTAGAAGCTCCAGCCCTTGGTCCTGTAAAAGAAGTAACGGGGGCGTGTTGGTGCAAGGGTCCCTGCAGGCCCACCCTAAACGGTCCTTCCCGGGGGGGGGGGGGGGGGGGGCGGGGGTGGGGCGGGGTGGTGGGGGGGTGGGGGGGGGGGGGGGGGGTGCTGAATACTAAAAAGACATAATTTTGTGTACACCCAGGCAACCAGAAGCATGGTGAGCCACGTTATCTG
>JAAGNO010010210.1:0-21445 GCA_033439905.1 Ceryle rudis
GCCCGCGTGGCGTTGCTGGGGCGACGACTCAGAGGCCGTGCCGCAGCCGCCGCCGCGGCCGCCGCCGCCGCGGGTGTCTGTGGGGAGGCGGCGGTTCCGAGCGACCCGTGTCGTGTGTGGACCGGCCATTTAAAGTTGCACATGGCCCAGGCTGAGGAAACGAACCCCTGCCACCTGTCGTGGTACCTGCACAAAAAGAAAGTACTTTGAAATCCTGGCATAGATAAGTGACTGAATAAACAGTTTAACACTGAGAAAGAAAGACTGATCCAATAGCAAATGCAGGGAAAATTATTTGATTAGAACGGCTCCCCAGTTTAAGAGGGACAGGGAAATACTAGAGAGAGTCCAACAGAGGGTCATGAGGATGATGAAAGGACTGTAACATCTCTCTTATGAGGAAAGGCTGAGCGACCTGAGGCTGTTTAGTCCGGAGAAGACTGAGAGGGGAGCTTGTCAGTGTTTACAAGTATCTGAAGGGGTGGGTGTCAAGAAGTCGGTGCCAGTCTCTTTTCAGCGGTAAGACAAGGGGCACAAACTGGAATACAGGAAGTTCCACCTCAACATGAGGGAAAACATCTTTACTTTGTGGTGATGGAGCAGTAACAGGCTCCCCAGAGAGGCTGTGGAGTCTCTGGAGACTTTCAAACCCTCCTGGATACTTTCCCACGTGGCCTGCTCTGGGTGATCCCTGCTTTGGCAGGGGGTTGGACTCCATGATCTTCAGAGGTCCCTTCCAACCCCTACCACTCTATGACTTTATGATTAACTTAATGTTTAGAACTGCACTGAAAAAAATAAAAGGGAGTATTTAAAATAACTACAGTGTCCTACACACGCCACTAATACCAGTAAGGTATGCTTAAAAACAAAACCACCTCCACACTCTCAAAGCAAAACCTATCAGTATAATAGTAATTTTTTTTTTTTTTTTTTTTTTTTTTTCTCTTAGAAAACTTCATTGGTAAGACAAAACCATACTGAACTGTTTCTGGAGTTGTACTATTCTGTTTAGTCACCAAGTGTTTTTAAAATATCTTTAACACTTAGCAGTAAATCCATTTATAGGACTGAGTCTGAAATGGATTAATTTTTTTAAAGAAACAGTGCAACTGGTATTTTTTTTAATCATGCATAATATACTTTTTTGTTGCAAAGTTGAAGTATTTCAAATTTTTTTTTTTTTTTCTTCCCTCTCTCACAAAGTATTGCAGTTATAGATGCCTAGAATGATAGTGACAATGGGAAAGCAAATACCAGGAGTGGTACCAAATATTTGTACTCATGTATAGCTCATGGTGTACACTCTGGATGTTCTGCATATGCTGGTACTTACTCTGCTGGTGTTGACCCTATGCTGACTTACCTCTGTGTTATTGTTGGACAGGGGAGATAATATAAACAATATAACTATGTAATTGGCTGTGAAAACAGTGCTAGTAAAGTTTTGTTTCATGTTTTTTTCCTTCGTTAGCAATACTTTAGCATAATGATCCCAGTGATAATCATACCTCTTCAGGTAAAATGCAGTTTTCAACAATAACAGTAATTATAGTTGGCAGTAGAGTTTACAGTACAATGGACTTAATAGACATGTTGCTGTTTAAATTAATCAAAATATGTTGGCAGTTCACATTCAGATTCGCACCTCCATCTTGAAATAGAGTTTCTTCTTTAGGTTTGCTGTACCTCATTCTACGTGTGAGTGCTGTAATTCTATATGCAGATAACAGAACCTTAAAAGCCAAACACGGACTTGCCTATTACTTCCTCTTCTACTTCTTGCAGTGCACCATGGTATTCTAAGTGCTGAACTGCTGGAGCAAGAGAGGAATGACAACTTGTCAAAGTTCATGTTGGGAAGACAGCTGTGAATAGAAGGTAGTATAGAGTTTCGGACCTTCCTGTTTGATAAGACAATGTACTTTAAATGAATACTTCAATTTTTAAGTGCGCGATTCACAGCAATAAATATTTTTTTGATTTTTACTATATTTAGGAGTGTGGCTTTCTTTTTTTATCTGTACATGTATAATTTCAGACCAGTACATTTCTTTCTTAAGCTCAAGAGCTTAATGAAAAGGAAAAGCTTATAGTCATACGACGTAGGTCATGTCTTATCAATGGATAAGGTAGCTTGCTTACACAAATCAGATACCCTAAATGCTATATGCTTTTTTTTTTCATTAGTAGTGGTATGCTCTGAAAAATTATCTATTTTGGAGAAGCTAGATTAATGAATTCCATTAAAACCCCAAAATGTTCTAGGTAAAATTTTCTTACCACTCCATCTTATTGCAATACAGTGAGATTTTTGTAAGGCAAGCTCCGATAATACTATTTTAATCCAGCTGGAATGGTCTTGAATTGATAGTTTTTTTTATAATCCCACCTAAGGCTTTTCCCTAAGGATATCTGTGGGTATGGTGTTGTTTTATTTTGTGGGTGTGCATTGTGGGTTTTTTTTCTATATTTTTGGTTGGTTGGGAGTTGGGGTTTTTAAAATTTTTTTTTAAATTTCTTTTTTATTTTTTTTTCTCCTTGTTTGTCTGTTTGCTTGTTTGTTTTGAGAGCTCATTTCGTCTGAAAAGCTTTCAGTGGCTCTTCATTTTAGATCAGTAAAATCAGTTGCTGAACAGCTCTTGCATGGTAAACCCATTTCATGGTTCACTTCAAATTTTGTAAAAGAAAACATTTCAAGCAATGAAAGTGTCTGGCTTGAAGACAGATATTTAGCCAGCACTTTTGATCACTATATTTTGTGAACATTTGGGCCTCAATGGATAGCAATTGTCAGCTTTATTACCCGGCTTTTGTAGCTAAGAAGTTACCTTAGATTTTTGAATTCCTTCAGTCAGTGAAGTTAGAGGGAGTACGTATGTAACTTCCAGTTCTACTTGAGGAATGGAGGTCAATATGATACATAGAAATTGCTATGCTGTAGGATTTTCTGAAAAGGTCTAATTTTGTGTCTTTGTTCTGTGTGCTTTAAGCCAGTGAGTGGTGTGTTGTGTAAACCTGTACTTTTACATTTATTCCCATGGTGTTATGAGTACACTAAATATAAACAGATATTTTTTTTCTCAGTGTTTTTTGGTACAGAAATATATTCAACCTTTTTGGATCCCTGTTAGTGGTGTTTGCATTATAGTAACCAAATTCAAGTAATTCATAAATGAAATGTACACATCCTGTTGCTTATGGCTGGAATAAATGCTTTACATTTATTTGTGCATATTTAGATTTCTTGCAAATAAGTTTTCATGGTGATATAAAATACTGAATATATGTGCAGTATACAAGTCCTTTTATTTGTACAGTAAACCTTTTTCCAGATCTTTTCTGAAAACAAAGTAATAGCTTATATTAACTGCATTATACAGAAACCTGTTACAGAAACAGGGTTTGTTACAGCTCATAGTAGTGAAGTATTTATCTAGACTAAGTTTTTCAAAACTTTTTGTATTTTCAACTCTACAATATCATAAAATTTGAGTATAGAAAATGTAAATAATGCATAAAAGGGGCAAATACCTCCTGTGGGATGCTTTAATTTTGTCCATCTGATTTCCATTCCAAAGAGAATAGCTATGTTCTTCATTCATTAATAATCAGAGAACTTCCCAAGTGGGCATTAAAAAACCCCAAATAGCTACATGAAGAAAAATGTTTTCCCATGAACAATGCAGTTCTATCTACTGCTCGTACATAGAGGTACATTAAGGAAAAAGTAAGCTTGCCATAGTGATGCCTTCATGCAATTACAAGCTCTGGGACATGCTCCTTTAGTATTATTGATAAAACTCAGTGTTGTCTGGATTTACATATGTGATCTATTCTGTGGATTTATTTTTTTTTTCCCCATTAACCTATTTTCTGTTTACCTTCTAATAGATGTCTTCAAGTCTAGAAAAAAAACCTATAGAGTAGGTGTACTATGTAAGTGATACTAGGACTGCTGTATGATATAGGTACATAACATTCCTAATAAAACTGAAGGAAATTTTAGATCTGAGTAATTATGTTAAAGGAACTTCTGCATGCTTTTTTTTTTATTCCAGGTAAGAAAGAAGATACTTAAAAATTTAGTCTCTGTCTGGACAGGTGTTGAAAATATGCCAATGGCCGCATACCAAGTCTGTCTCCAATCTGAATTAATTTTACAATTTACCAGTGTTTTCATTAAAATTTTGCTCTTCAGTCTGAAAGTGAGAGTAGGTCCCTTGCTAATTTGTGCTTGGCTGCTATATACTACAGATGAAACAATCTTGGAAATACCTGGTAGCTAGAGGTTTCAAAACAGGGAATAAATGCTAATGTTTGAATTGCAGTTATCTTCCATTAGGCTTGTCTTTGCTAACCTTCTGTGAAGGATGTTAAAAGATACTAAATTTTAGTATCTATGTTTATTTCTGACTGTGAGGCTTGTTCTTGAGCTCTTGGGATATCCTACATTTAACTAAAAATTGTAATGTCTTGTTTTCATGTAGGTTAAAAGAACGCTGAAAGAATAGAATTACCCTATTCTTAAAGCTTGTCTAACTGAAAATCAAACAAACCAAGCAAACAAACAAACAAGCTACAAAAGTGATTGCATTAAGCAGAAGAAATTTTTCTGCTTCATTCGTCGACATCTGTTGTCAGTTTAACTAGGGAGGCTTTTGGTTTTTTAACCTGAAATAACTAGAAAGTATGAGTCGTGCCCGGAGTGTCCGTAAGTGAAGTTAATGTAATGTTGTTTCCAAAGGAGGCTGTTTTACAATAGCTTTGCTATAAGCCAGAAACAATGAGATTTGGTGGAAGCAGCAGCTTTCAGGTTTTTTTTTTTTTTCCTTGATCAGTTAAGTCTTTGCCACCTAGAAATTAATTGTGCCTCATCTCTTAATTAACAAAGTGCTGCAGAACATCACATATAACAGTCGGAAGATGCTAAAATCATGTACAATGTCAGTATAATTAATAATGCTTTTTCAAAAATACTGTTTATTTCCATAACATCTCTCATCAGAATTTTACTGGATTTTAGTTGCTTCCAGGTGACTGAATATAATTATACTACTCTATAGGATCTAAGGACTCTGAATTATAACCTTTTAGAAGATACTTACTTTTGGTGTGACACAATAACATCAATCTGAGGTTCCTCAAAATGTAACAGGGAGGAAAATGATGTGTATAATACTATGCCCAAAATGTAAAAAGTGTTTCATGACCGGTATTTGAAGTTGTCAATGTACCAATGAATTACAAACTGCTATGTGTTATTTCATGGTACAATTAGCTTGAAATATATCACACTTATGTGGTGCATTTGAGTGGTCTGTGCAGGGGCTTTTGTGGGGAAAAAGTCTTAGGTTTTCTTTAATAAAGTCATTTTTTGTACTATCTCAGCAATATTGAAAATGCCCCTATACTACTGATGCCACCAAAATTCTGTATGTAAATACAGAGAGAACCTTTAGATGAATGGAGAGCAGATGCCCACTAGACCTAATTCCCAATCTGATGAAAAATGTGGTAACATAACTGCTGGTTCCATTGGAATGAACTATTTCCAATTTAAGCCAACATATGAAGAGATCGACCTTAAATACTAGCATAGACATCTGTTCACAGTGCAAGAATATTTAATGGAGGAGCATAGAAACATCAAAGCTTCTAATGTGCAGGTATGGTCATATTATGGTCAGAGGCCATGTGAAGCAGTGCTTTTCAGCTTTTTGTATGTTACTGACAATGTCAGCAAGTCATGCAGAAGCTCTTGGGATTGATCTGCGCTCACCAGAGTGAGAAGATTGCTAGGGGATAATGTGCAGCAGGAAGAGAGAAGGAAGATAGCTGCTCAGGCAGCAGCTGGGAGATGAGAGATCAGGATACGTGTATTTGTTGAGTGAACAGAGTGGGAACATGTGTAGGGAGCTTAGAATCTCCATAACTTTGCAAAGTCTCGTATAGTTGTGCCCATTTGAGATTTTTCTTCTTGATAAATACAGACAAAGAGAAGGGATGGAACAAAAACTCTCTGAGCCAATAAAAGGAGTAAGGGATGGAATTTGTTCTTCTCTTAGGCTAATTGAAGTAGTTGTCACGTTTCCTCTTCTGCAACACTCCTTCCCCAGTCCACCTGTCTTGCTCAGTCTTTTTCCATTAATGTGAAATAACAAGTGATGAAATTGGACAAAAGGCATTTTGTAAAGCAATGCTCATGCATTATACTTTTTTCATTAATTTTATTTTTAGTTTGTACCAGACTTTTATAAATGTAACAACCACAAATACTTCTTTAGAAAATGTGCTAGCTTGTTCTTTGTAACAGACATTAATATTAGCTACTAGACTGAGATAGAGCAGAAGCTATTAATGCTTGCAATTTCAAAAAATAATAAAAGCAGAAGCTGTTTTCCTTTGTTATTCAGCACTCCTGTTTCAATGGAGTATATGCAAGCAGAGATCTTGTCTGGCTCAATGGTGCAGTCACCTAGGATCTGATCCTGCAAGGCACTAAGCAGTGCAGACCTCCTGCTGTCATTGTAGAAGTAAGAGCAGTCAGCACGTGGCATTTGGACCTTTCAACAATCAAGAGTAGCATGAGGCAGAAAAAAATTGATCTTGTATGGGAAGGGCTGGTTTCTCTTTTTCTTAAAACAGTATTCAGTTTATTCATTTTTGTGTCTTTCTATGCAAAGGTAAAGCAGAGCCTTGCTCAGGAGCTCAACACTCACACTAATTTTAAACTAGAGAAGGCTCAGCCACCTTGTGTTTTTCTATAGGCTGTGTATGACTAGATGTGTTATGTATCATTCTGACTCCAACATGCAATATATGTATCTGTTAATGTGAGGGTCAACCAGCATTGCATTACTTTGTAGCACTGATTTAGAAGAGAGTGTTTAATTTGTTTTCCCTTAAAATTTAACTGCTCCCCCACTAATTGGGTTACGTGCTTTTCTGAAACCAGTTCTCTTCCTACAGGAAATTTCACATTAAAGCTTTAAGATTAGAAAATCATGTGAACATTTTAAAATGTTTAAAAACAGTAATAAAAAGGTCAGTTCTTTCTAAAATAAACACAACATTTGAAGCAGAATAATATTTTAATAAAATTAAATCTAGGTATTCACAAAGCATTATGCACATACAGTATACTGTATTTAAAGCCTACAGACCTTAAATAATTTTATTCTAATGTAGTCAGCTTTGGACACAAGCTAAGCTTACTCATTTTGTAATAAGAAAGTTTACAATTTTTCCTGAAAGTGATTTTACATATATACATATATATATCTATACCCCTACATGTAAGTGTAGGTATATACATGCTTGTGTCTATGTGTGTATATAAATATATACACACATACATACACACATATGTACATAAATAAAACACACACATGCACACATACAGGAATGTGTGTGTGGTGTGTGTCCATATACATATATACCCTATCTAGGATTATCATAGAGGTATCAGTCAGTAAAAACGGATAACTGCAAACAACCACCCTAATAATCATAAAACAAAAATGTGTAAAGTACTTTTTAATTAAACAGATTGTTAATAATTTGTATTGAACAAAAGGAACACAGTCTTCTGTATTAAATATAAATTAGATTTATTGCATTTGATTTTGTTTGTGTGACAGATGAAGAGTACCTGCCTGCTCATGACAGCTAACTTCTATGATGCAATTTAATTTTTGTTTGTTTGTTTGAAAAATAGTGAAAACAAATTATTCAATTAATGCAGTTTTGCAGATGCAACCTATGGTGATACTTTACAGCATGTGGCAGAGTTTTTCTGTCTGTTAAAATACTTCCCTGCTTCACCTATTTTGGGAGGAGGCTGGTTTCTTTATCCTAATTGTTTCAAAGCCAGAAAACTTGGTTACCTTATTCTTTCTCTAGATTCAGAATCATTGTAAAAAGCTCACTACAAGATAAATCAATTTTCAAAAGTGAGCTAGAAGAATATTTTGCTTGAATTTTAGCTTGGTCAGGTAGGCATTTTTCCTATGTGAATTATAGTTATTGGTCTCCTGTTTGCTCTGAAGACATATCCACAATAAGATACTATTTCCATGACAGCAGTAAATGATAATCTCCATGCAATGTAAGCTATAATTTTAGAACATGCATGTTATTAAAAAAAATAAAAATATAAGGTGCCTTGAGAATGCTGGCAGTTTTACATTTGGAACATAGAGTTAGTGTGTGTATATATATTTATTTATTTACATCAGAACTGCTCAACTTTACCTTACAAGCTTCAGATTTAGGAAAATATACAGTACTTTTGCATATAATGGTATATTCCTTGTAGCCCCTGAGTCAAGTATAGAGGATTTAAATTAAGAAAAGAAAAAAGAAAAAAAAAAAAAAAAAACCAGCCATTAAAAGCACTTACATTTATATGTGAAGAAAAAGTATAAAAGTATTATTTCCCAGGAAGACCAGGATCAGAAACATGCCTATGAAGACTCAAGATTCCTACAGTGCTTAGTGAAGATTCTGGCAAGGAAGGGTGCCTAATTGGCTGGAGATAAGTTTTACAATGCTGTGAGGGACACTCTACAGGCTGGTCACGTTCTTGATCTAAAAAAGAAGCCAGGTTGTCTTCTGAGGCTGTGTTAAGATGCACTCCACTCGAGAGGGATTCTTTGGATTTAAGTTTCGATTTTTCAAGGTCTAGAAATTCAGGACACTGGAAGGGAGGAGAAGAAACAAGATGGTGATAACTAAATTGGTCTCTTCCAGGCTCCTGTTCTGCTCAAAATTAGCACATTCAGATGGTTGCTGGAAAGCTACGTTTGAAAATTAAGCAGTGTACTGAAATATTTTTACATGGTGCTGCATTTGTTTTAATGTAATTGAATGAAATTCTGTTGATTAATTGTAGAAATCTGGATATCTTGTCTCCTCCTCAGACTTGCTCATATGACATCAAAATACACATATGAACAGCCCTTTCTGAATGACTGAATATTCTTGAAACCTGATCTAAGAGTAGGGATTTCAACGTTCTTGAGTTTGCACTTCTGTTTCAGAATATAACTGGATTTTTATCATTCTGAACATTATAATCAATTGAATTCCAGTCTCAGCACTTCTTTTAAACTTGGATTTTGTGTGAAGTGTGCAGTGTGCCCACTGATGTTTGAAGAGGTTGGCTGTATTTCTGTGTAGAGATATGTGTGTATGCTTTGTGCAGGTGTGTACATGATGGCTTTATGTTTCTGAAAACTACTAAATTTCCTTCTCTGATAATCTTTATGCATGTAAACTGATTCCTTCTGGAAGTGTTGGACTTACTGTGCCCATTTGTGTTCCAGTATACACATGACAAATCTGACACAGCCAAGCATGCTGGGTTTACTAATCATATGCTACATGACTGATTTGGGATTCCTAGACATGCTGAAACCTGTTAGGAAATAATATGTCCAAGCTGTTAAACTCCAGAAATCCCAAACAAATATGAAAAATCATTAAATTTTGCCTGAACAAATAAAGGTGTATCACAGGTCTGTACATTCACAGTAGCAAGGGACTGGATATAAGAATGGTTACGTCCCCTCCCACCTCCATATGTGTATAACCATTGTGTTGCATCAGATGAACTTGTTTGGCCTGTACCTTGAGGAAAATAGTCATGGTGCTTCTCAGGACTTCATGAATGGGACCTATGGCAGATGCACCCATGCAGGCAGGTCTGATGCTAGGAAAGTGTTTGTGGTTTATAGCAGTGTCTAGTATTTATCATTTCTGCTAACTTTTGTGAAAAGCATGATAATAAAGTAAATCAGTCTGATTAAGCTCATTGTATGGATCTCTACAATCCTGATAGAAAAGGTGGTCTCTGAAACTGTGGTATCTAATTCCACTGTGAAGATGCTAGGTTAAAATAATAATTTCATACTCCTTAAACTAGTGATTAGTCACCTAGATTGGTATGCATTTCTCCTATCATAAACTGAACAGATAAGTAAACTTCTTTTGATCTTCTTGGGCATGTACATACCTGAGATGAAGGACTGAAACTTCTGTCTGTTTTAATGGATGCTGCAGGCTGAAGCTTTTGTATCACCCGTCTGGCTGGCTGCTGATACTCTGCACCTGCAGTCACTGTGCTATAGGCAGGTGGAATGAGCGTTGACTGCTTTTGCAGAAGCTGCAGGATGGTTTGGATATCAGCAGTCATTTGGGATTCAAGCCTAGAGAAGTAACACAAAATCAGTTGACTTATGGTCAGGAATAGGTATATTTTAACATACTTGTTAGAGATGCATTTGAGGGACCTGCAGCTTATTGAAAAGCTAACTACTGCTTGTTATGACATGACCATGTCTTAAATAGGAGAGAACAGAAGAGGGAGTACTGAGCCCTTCCAAAGCTTGCTGGCTTTTCCTTTCCTTTGCAGAACATATCTGCATGCTTGTCTCTAATCTTTTTGCTATATTAAGAATTAGTTCATTACTGTCCTTTATGTTTGCAACAGAAAGTAAAATGGGGGACTGGGTTTTTGGATGAAATGAACTGGAATAAACATGATCTCTTCATTGTAACTAAATTGATTTGTACTGGCTGAGGATGGGGCACTGTTTCTGATGCATCTGACAATTAATTCTGACATTCCCAATGCTAACACAGTGCACCGAAAGAAGCAGAAAACCACATTTGTGTTTTTCCACAATTAGATAATGAAAGATGCTTTCAAGATCATTAAAAAAGCCTAACTGCCCAAGTCTACTTACTGTGAAAAATTATTCAGACTTATTCAGGCCTCAGAATTAATGTCAACATTTCTGATGTTCAAATTTATGTGTCTTTTGTCGGGTCCCCCCCCCCCTTTGTTTTGTTTTGCTTTTTTCCCCTTTTCCTAAATTTGTATATGACTTCTGAAACACTTGAGCTGCTTATGTTGTTCATGCTTACAGTTCTGTAACACAGAAATAATTTTCAAATGGTCTTGCTAAATCTGTGATAAATTCAACAGTAGGTAATGCCTGTTGTTCCTTCCCAGCTGCTGGAAGGCTACAGAACATGCTATGACAGACTAATACAGACATACAGTCTTCTGTGTTGCAGTCAGATTTCTGACAGAGTAAACAAATCTTTGTCAGCAGCCTTTAATGTTTTTAGTGTTACTACTTGGGCTCTCTATAGCACCAGAATTGATCCTGTGCTGACAGATTTTTGTGTTCACCTGGTGCTTCACTGGAATTATTTATTATCACGTTGGAGTTTGTTGTCATGTTGTTGGAGCCTTTTCCATGTATTTATAAAAGCATCTATGAAATTATTCCATAAAGCATACCCAAATTATATTTAGGATGCTCTTTCTTCCTTTATTGGGACAAGCTGGTCTTGTGGCATCAGCTCTCATAAAGAAAGGCCCAAACCCAGACATTAGAGTCAATCATGCCCTACTTGCCCTCTTGTTTGGCTCTCCTGGGTTCTTTGCTACTTGCAAATGTGCTGATCTCGCACAACCATGATGCTGATGCCACAGGGGAAAACACTTCAGCAGCAACAGTATGCTGCCATCCAGAAAGCTTCCATCTGCTAAGTGTGGGCCTTAACATCACAGTGAATAAAAGGGATTTAGCATTGGAGAACTTGCATAAAAAATTGTCTTTGGTTTTGAATTAACTCTAAAATTGCTCCTTTCTTATATAGTACTTGATGGGAGTTTCCTGGTACTTCAAGGAGTATATCCAGTATTCTTTATTAATCATCATTGCATATATAACTTCTCCTTCCTTCCTCCAAAATTTAAAACAAGTCCATGTCATGCCATCCAAGGATAAAAAAAACAGAGAGAACCTTGGGTGATCAGCCCACAGTCTCCATGAAATTCCAGTTGCTTAAAGAGGAGAAACAGAGATAGCTTTAGAACATATCCCTCAAACAGTGTCTTTCCAAACTTCTATATCCATTTAAACATTTCAGTGTTATGCCAAGCCTCTAACTTGTCATGGAAAAGTTCAGAAAGAAGTGATCATACTTTTTCAGTCCAGCAGGTCAGATCTGACATAAGCAGGAAAGAATACTGTCTGTTACATTCATAGAAGACCCAGCAAGGCCCAAAATCCTGAAAGCATGAAAGGCTTTCAAAACATGAGAAGAATTAAAGAATAAAATGATTTAATAAAATCCATAACAATTTAAATCTTAGCTTATCAGCAACAATACTATATTCTCACTCGAGAAAATAAAGAGAAACTTGCATAAGTATTTGGTAAAACTATGGGTACATTTGAGATATAACTTCAGTTTCAAGAGCTTAAGATTTCAGGAAAATAAGTGTAACCAAAAGACTACACACTGTTGATAGGGAACATGCAGCTGTTTAGTTATGTGACATTTACAGTTACTTAGATTACTTGACTTTACTGCAATTAGAATTTACAACAATTTAGGCTTACATGTTAAAAATGCCTTTTTAATGTGCTATATAGCATTCGGGAATGAAAAATACTATGGTTTGTTTGGCTTATGGTAGAAGGAAACAATATGCAGTAAACCTGACTGTACACTGATTTCTAAAATATACAGTACAGAATGCCAATGAAGAGCTACTAAAGTATAATTAGGGCTGAGTGCATGTCATAGTATTTGTCATGGAAAAGTATTTAAAGTAATGGAATTGCTAGTGAAAATAATAAAAAAGCCATGGACCTGAGCATAGGGCAATTTGAAATTAAGTTAAATTACATGGTAAATTATAGTGTAGGATAGATCAAAATGCTGTAGCCAATTTTTTAAGATACTATAAGCTATGCTGCTTAGCTGCTAACAGAGAGTAGTATATCAGAGAGCAAAAGAGAGACATTTTATTAAGCAAAAGTAATAATGAATTCTGACAAAGAAAGCATCTGTTTTCTGTTGTAACTGGTGTAAGTATTTTGCTTCTGCATATTCCCAGGTCTTGCTTATATAGACTGTCTCTATTGCTTATAGAGACAGCAGTAAAATAAGTTAATGCATTAAAAAGGGAATTTGTCTGCAATGCTTTTCTAAAGGAAAGCATCTGGTTTGCTTTGGGTCTCCAGGAAAGAAAAAGTACTTCAGAGGTTGAAGATACTGAAAACTTCCATTTTGTGACATGGAAATGTCTAGGAACAGAATTATTGGTGAGTTGAGATTTAAATTTAACAAAGTTTAGGTGACTCAGTACAGCTTCTTGGTTAAAAAGCTGGTCTAAACAGTCACTTGAGGAGAAAGGCTCTTCTACAAGGCAATTCAGAGTAGATAATCTGGGTATCTAGAAGTAAGCAACATGAATATTCTGGCAATGAATTGAAAATTTGTACCCAGCATTCCCAGCATTAGATTTTCTATGAATCTGGAAGGGTGAACTTAGGTGATATATTTAGGGTCCTCAGAACACATATAGACAACAGAGTGATATTTTCATCAGGTGTATTTTTGTAGTTTTGAGCTTCTGAAGATCTGAATGCTTTTGGAAACCTCTTGCGCCAATTTGTTCCTCCTGTAGTGTCGTTAATATCATTTGTATTATATATTCCTTCACACATATGTGTTTTCCTGGCCATATCTGTTTTTACCTGTTGAGTTGCTCTTGAAGTAAATCTAATCGATTCTCCACTTCCCCATAGATAAAGTCACTTTCAGTTTCACAGATCCCCCATGTAACATGGGGTAATGCTGACTGCACTGGGGAGTCCTGGTATTCCTGGATGTTATCCTCCTCCCAGTTTCTCTTATTGGTGATATCTGATAAAAAAAAAACATGTAAAACTATGCGTTTATATACATGCTGTTAGAGAGGGGTTGGCACCCCTCAAGCATCCCACTTACTTGTGTATCTCAAAAGCTTGAAAGTCAAATTGGTATATTGGCACACTGCCTGAACAGCACTCTTTTTTCCTTACTATTATTTAGGGAAAGATAAAAGTGGCCACTTCCATGCTAACATTTTGGAGCTGTAGATAAACAAGCAGCTTTGTCTAGACAGAATCATCAGAGTTCTGCCACTGAATGGGTCCTATTTCTTTAGTTTAATTTCTATTATTTTATCAATGAATACTCAATTTTCTCAAGGTGTTGGTTTTTTTTACTATTGGTTATTCACTGAAATCAGAAATATTTTTTCTAACCTAAATACATTAAATGAGACACTTAAATGTCTGTGCATTTCAGAGACCTGGCTAAGACTTGCCCTTGAATGTACTATTGAAGTGCATTTACTCTTTAGCTTTTTGGTGTAAAAGGGGGACTTGCTGCATGGCATTTACAGCACTGGGCATGCCTTACAGTGCGTTGGAATGCCCCTCTAGAGAAAGTTGCCAGACCTCAGCTAGTTGCCTTTCTTACCAATAATTGTAACACTGCTTGTCTTAACAAGGTTGGTGAAGTGTAATGTGTTATATCTGAGACAGAGGCCACTTAGTGTAATGTGTTATATCTGAGACAGAGGCCACTTAATGCAGTTCATACTGCTTGCTAAAGGATAGTGGTAATTATTTTCAAAAAGGAGACTGATTTTCATTGATTTAGCTTTTAGCATCGTTAAGTGTCCAGCCCTACCCTTCCAGTGTTGTGTAAAGCATGTCTCAGAGACTCTTACAGTACTGCAGGGTGAAAGGTGCCAGTTCATTTTGTTTAATAATATGTGACTCCTAAAAGAATGAAATATTCATCATTGCTAGGTCAGTCATAGATCACTTTATTATTAAATGAAGCTTCATGATAAATAAAAATTCTTCCCCCCCCCTTTTTTTTCCTGATCAAACTACAGATAAATTTTTAGATTAAGATACAGAAAATAAATTTATTTAAAGAGAAAAAAAGCTCTGTTACATATTAGGATCTTACCTGAGGGTTTCAGCTATCTTGCTGAATTTAGTTATGCTTCCAGTATATTATATATAAAATATATAATTCTTTTAAAACACTCCTTATGTGTCATTTATATTTATTTCTTTATTTATTTCTTGTGATCAAACACTGCACCTTAGCACCCAAACAGAATTCAAGAGCACTCCTTCCTTTTGCTTGGACTTCTGTTTTGAGCTATTTCTCCTTCCTCTTTCGGTTTGCTTAATTTACACCTCTGTGGATTTATTAATTAGTTTACATTCTTGGCTCTAGGCTGTTTCTTCTGTTCACAAAGCTAGTGAAAGGATACAAATCATTTATCATGGGATATACCAGTTGCACATATACTTCCCAGGTGCAGAATGAAGATCTTGCTGTGAGCTTTGCAGAGCCTACAGGTGACATACTTAGACTGAACAGTGCTTTTTCTACATCTACCATCCCAGCCCCTGTGCCCCAAGCCTTTGTTGCTTTGAGTGAATCTGTTATGCAAACATTCAGAAATTGCTCAGTACCACTCAGATTCTCCTCTGCTGTCATAAAAAAGGCTGTTAAAACTTTAACAACTTGCTCAATACAAGTCCCATTAGGGTCATATTTTTAATTATTTAACTACATGAAGTTACAGAATGTATTAAAAGTTCTTAGTGCACTCAGGCTGCAGCTTCAACCTCCAGCTGGACAAAATGCTTCTAAGGTGTCAGCCTCTGTTGTATGAGCGGTTGGATTTGAATACCACATCCCCCAGTATTCCCTGAATCATTTGCTCAGAGCTTCTCCTAACACTTCTCTTGGCACTGCATGCTGATAACTCGGCATAGGTTACACTCATTTCACACTTTGTGAATTTCTTCTAAGCAACCATAGCAGCCAGAGCCATGTTTCATAGAAAAGAGAAAAAAAACCCCACAGCGTGGGTGACATGTAAGTGGTTTGTCCAAATGCTATTAGCTAATCCTTTTCAAACACATCTTTGAGCAGTGTTGCTCTAAGTAAAGGAAGTTAAAAAAAAAAAAATCCTGCTCAGATTTAGTATTTCAGGTAAGTGGAGGAGGAGACTTTCTGACTTTCTTCTCTCTCTCTCTCTTTTTTTTTTTTTTTTTTTTTTTTCCAGAGAAAGGTGCTTAGTGTATTATCTGATCTTTGGTTAGCAGGTGGCAGCAGATTTCCTGGAGCTGCAGAGAGTGTTTGAATTTCATATGACATGATCTATAACTGATTTTATGCATTGGGAAGAAGGAAGGGGAAGAGATTTCATCTTGGCTACAGAGAAACCTGTTCAGTCTCTCAGCCACTTAAGCCAGCAAAAGGAAAGAGGCAAACAGTGTCACAGAAGCATGTAATTTGGTTTTAGTAGGCACACATGGCAAAATTTGCAGTGTTCAAGGAAGCTGGAAAGCTCTCAGGAAAGTGAACAGAGAAGACTACAACAAATTCAGGAGTAAAATTTTAAACTATGGATGTGGATGCAGCAGATGTTGTAAATCTGGTGGACTTCAAGAGTATCTTTTAAGAGTTGAACCGAGAAATATAGGCCATATGTTTCACTGCTTTTTAATGTCTTGTAAAACCCAAGTTGTTGGTTATTTTACGCAACTAGTCATTCAATAAAATCACATATTTTTCAATGCTGTGTATCATGCCAAGGAAATCATAGCTGTTTTTTGTCCTAGAATATGTATTTGTAGACTGTTACAATAAACATTCAATTTTGTGACAAAGCAAATGAATTGACACTCAAATTATAAAATAAATTCATACACTATAAGATATGGTATTGTACTGTTCTAATCATCTTTTCAGCATCTTCCACAAACATAAGTGATCACAGAAAAGCCCAACAGCAGTTACAAATTCATAACTGACTATGGTTTTGCAGGGCTTGAAGAATCCTAGCCTGAGAACTAAATAGATGTATAACCAGGTTCTCTTGAGCAATTCAAGACTCATTCTTATAGCTTAAATAATGGCCAAGTGAAAATAGAAAATATAATTTTTCCCACAATATATAAATCACCAGCTACAGAAAAATTACCAGGTCTTCTCAAAAGAGCCATATGTTTTAATGTTAAAAGTTGTATTTTAGGATTATGAGAGAGACATTTATGCAGTTTCTGCCCCCATTATGGAATACATTATTAATAGTCTTTCCATTCATCAACAGTAATGATGAAAGCTTAAAGCAAAATTAAAGATAATTAAATATATATCGGTCACAGTGGTAATAAATTGCAGTAGCTTTATAGAGGTGCATCTGTATTCATGATTTATAAGGTACCATACTAGACGAGGATTAAAAGCAGAATTTATTTCAAAATTTCATTATGTTTATAACTACTTTTACGGTAAGTTATTATCAATCTCTAATTAATACAAGGAGTAAGAATTTAGTTTAAAACACATTTCAATCAAAGCTGATCTTATTTTATTGACCTTAAAGATTTTATGAAAGTTGCAAGAAAGGTAATGAGCTTTCACACACATTATCAGAAGTGCTAGATTACAAAGTGGAAAAAAGAATATGGTCTTAATCAAAATATGTAACCTTTAGACATGCTAAATTTAGCTCAAATAAAATCTGCAATGGGTTGCCTTGGAAAATGTTGCTATAGCTGCAAGGACACATTTCTGGCTATTGGTAGGGGAAAGGTAATCTTTCAAATTGTAGTATGTATGCAACAAGTTTATGTGGTGCAGAATTGTACAGCATTAAACTGAGAAGACCAGGCTTCATGTATTCATGCCTTTGAGATGTAAAAAATACATTGCTTGGCCTGACGAATCATTAGCTTAACTTAAAATTATAGCCTAAAAGCTTAAAGTTTATAGAATGATGGTTAAATGGTTAAATTGCCTCAGTTGAAACAAACTGTTTTGGAAAAGGCCTTAAACAGTAAATATGTAATTCTTCCCTTCAGACAGAAACAATTACAAATGAACTTTCAGCAATATTTAAATTGTATATTAATCTGGGAGTTTTCATTAATTTCCCTTCACATCACTGAGAAAATTAGTATTTTAGTATATTAGGCGTAATTTTACTTGTGATCTAACTCTATGTAAAAGTAACTGAGATTGCTTGATAATTTCTGACCATCTGTCATGTAGAAAAGCTCAAATCTTTGTTCTTGTGTTTTACTCTTGGAAGTCAGGATTTGTTGTGTGTGATGTAATGGCACTCCTTTTAACTGACACCTACAGCAAAAGGGAATAACATTCCTTCAAGCTATAATGATGTTTTTTTTTACTTTTTTTTGCTGCCTTGTCAATACAGAAAGTAAAACTAGTTACCTGATTTTTTTTTTTTTTCTGCCTATGCGACCATCACTAGGTTTATCTCTCTCTCATTAGGTAGGATTTTTTTATTGCCACCCAGCCCCATTGTATCAAACACACTTTGAGAGATTCTTAACTGTTTTGAGTGCAGTTTTCATCCATGGGCACTCAATGAAGTCCAGTACCTGTTGACAATTCTAAAGAGTTTGTTTAACCGACTTTCCTTAGGCAATTCTATTACAAGATGATTTATTAATAAAGCCTGGAATAGCCTTTTGGCTATTCTGTAATCCAGTACCACAACCAGTCTATTAAATTACATTAATGCTCTTTGAGAAATAATAATTTTTCATCTAAAACACTTTTTCTTGCTAAACTTTCAGGAAACAAAAAAGTAAATATTATGTGAAGAATCAATAGAACAATTCAGAAAATTATTTTAGATAATCAACTAAAAAAGATGTCTACTCAAATTTTACAAAATAACAACAGCTAAATTACCTTTGCAAGAACTGCTTCTTTTGTCAGTCAGAATTTCTTCTGTGGCACGAACCATTTCTTCAAAGTCCACCTCTGTGGTTTTCTCTGTTACAGATGGGTAATCAGCTATCCGAGAGAACAGAGGCTTTTGCTCATCTTCAGTGGAGGACACAAAAGATGATGAACCACTTTTTTTCTCCTCGTAGTGTTTCTTAATAGATTGATAGTATATGGTGGTGTCCCCTGAGGGCTCAGGATCACTCTGATCTTTCTCTTTTAAATAATCTGTTAAATAGAAATAATTGTCTACCATAATATGCAGTTCATGAAATTGTGTTCTAATTTATTTTGGTCTAGGGATGGAGATGATTATTGTATCAATTAGGAAGTTCACTGTCTATTAGAATAAATTACTTTAAAACCTTTTTGATTCCTGTATCCTGTTATTTCATTCACTCTTTCAATTTCTCACATTCTTGGGCATTTCTCAGTCTTGACAGGCTAAAAGTTATGGATATCAGGCTCAATATCAGAACTACTCATTTACATTATGCCCACATAAGAGCATATTTGCTGATTACTCTTTTCCCAGAAAAGGCAAATGTATTAATCAAGCACTCGACCTTAAAGTGTCTGGGCCCACCTAAACAGAGAGCGTATTTCTCCACGCTCATTACTGTAAAACCTATATTTAGGATTGATATGGTAGAGAGATGCCCTATTGGTACAAAAAGAAGGGAGTTCCTTGTCTGCCTTTGTGGGATCGTTTCAAAACAACTTTCCAAATTAGCCCAAATTCCTTAGCATTTAGAATTAATTACAATTCTCTGAACATCCAGTCTTTTTAAATAAGAAAAGTACACAACATGCTGTGATATATATGATCGCAGAGTACCAATCAAGTAGAGAATGAACCTTTCATTAATCATTAACATGTGTTTAAAAACACATTGTAAGAATTAAATAGGATTTAAAGCCAAGAGTGATCATTTATGAATATAGAGAACTGATCTCTTTTCAGCATAAGCCTGAAGCTAATTTACAATGCAATATTTGGTTTTACCTATTTTTAACTGAAATGTCAAGATAATTCCAGTTCTGCTATTTATTTAAAACACATTTCAGCAAAGTAGTCCCAACAACATATAAATACTGAAACTAGTTTGCATTAACTTCCTGGGGAGACAGCATGATTTCCCATCTGCTTTCTGCTAATTACTAATCAACATAGCTCTGGAATGTCTGTAATCTTTACAGCCTACAGCAGTAGTTAATACAACATTTAGTATATCCCCTAGGTTTCTTCTCTGTTTTCTGGTCACTATAAGGAAATGAAACTGTGGCCTCATCTAATCCTCTTTGCACATAAAGAGAGTGCAATATCTGTACAGAGCACTCTGCAGGATTCCAGACATCTGTGAGCAGTGAGGGCAAGGTAATGATGGACAAAATAAAACCAATACCAAAGCAGGCTTCCTGTAATGGTACCCTCTAGAGTCCCCAAGGGCAATTAACACAGCCCTGGACCAAATGACTTTATTTTGCTTCTGTTAAGCAGGATTACATGCCATAAGTGATACTGGTGATAGTCTGATACTGCAAAGGCATCAACACAAATGCAAATGCACTGGCAGTGTAAAGCCCTTGGAGGATACTCAGACTGTAAAGTAAAGTACCATGGTCTCTGCAATCTCCTCTCCAAAACAGTACAAAACTAGTAAAAAGCTTCATAAGAAAATTCTAATGTAGATGTCTCCCATGTCTTTTCTTGTGGGACTATATTGTGAAATACATATAGTCATGCTACAGTAAATTGTCTTAATTACTTACTGCTTGACTGACTTCAACCTGTGAAATAATAATTTCTAATGAAAGCTTGAAATTGCCATTTTTTAGGGTAATTTTTTATGTTCATTGGATTTTGTGCATTAATGGTAGCTGGAATGAATACCCTGTGAAATACAAATCAATCAGAGGACTAATTTTAAGAGGAGGTCATTGAGACTCCAATTCAAAAAATTATTTCCCAGCTGAAATATAGCTATAAGACTATCTTAGCAGTCATATGCATAGATAACTAAAATTTCTAGAAAGGAGAAGCCAGATTCTGCTAACTATTATACTGCTGTAAAAACAGGGTAATTGAATTGATATCCCCACATTTAGTCTCCATCTATATCAAAACAACAGAACATATTATTTTCCAAATGCTGTCCAGGTATAATGAACTCACTGGCATTAGAAGAAAAGTGGAGATCTGTTGAATGTAGTGTCCTGCCTATTGAAATCAGGAAATCTGTTCATCAGATGATCTATTTCAAAATGCACATCTTTGAATTCACTGTCTTTACTTTATCTGCAAGCCATCTGGCTGCGTTCAGAGAGTCAAAGTAATTTTCTTTTTAAAATACTGTTATTTAATGGTAAAGAATCTACTGTGTGGAGATACTCTACACATAGAGGAGGAATTAAAATGGAAACTGCATTTTTTATCTGTCTCTTCAGGACCTGATGATGGTGCAAGATGTGTACCTCAGTTTAATAGCTTAGTAGCCCCTCTGTAGCTTGGTGGAAATACGATGGAAATAATATCTAGGTAGTGCTTTATTCATAGTGTGAATTTCTCCAATTTCTCCTTCCCGTTGTAATGAAATCCAGTCACTGGCTTGGAATAAATTTTCCAGAAGAGAAGAGTTTTCTATTTCTGTGTGTATATGCATGGCTAAGTTCACTTTCTATCACACAAGCTCCAAGTTTCAAAAGGTTTCTCTTCTCCTTGCTTTTCTGCTTCCAAAATAAAAATACCCAGTGACACACCCCCCCTCCCAACCCACCAACTAAACCCTTC
>JAAGNO010010210.1:21545-34787 GCA_033439905.1 Ceryle rudis
AAAAAAAAATCACCCGCGCCACCCCCCCCCCCTCCCCGCCCCCCTCCCCCCCCCCCCTTCTAGCGCTTCCTCCTTCCTTTTCAAGTAAGACAAGTTTCACTCTCTGATTCTGATTGCTAGAAACTATTCTTTTTTTCTGAAGATGTTTATTTTGTAACTTCTTGTTTTACCAAACATGTACAAACATAATTTATGCTCTTTATGGGACTCAATTTATTCTCCTTATGTGTTTTGGGTGCCTCGATGTTTGGTGTCTCGATATTCCAAAATCTTTATAGCAATTATCAGAAAGTTTGTGTCCTGCTTTTTGATCTTGCACTAGAAAAGGGAAGAAATGAGGTTGTCATGAGGCCAATGAAACACAACTATGACATAGACTCACAGAAATAGTGGCATAAAATCCAGTTTGGTGGGATGGTTATTAAACAAGTTTGGTTTATGTGCCATGGTCAGCTTGTAGTATTGAAATTTTGCATTATTCAGACAGTGGCAGTCTGCATGATTTAGATATATTTTTTTCTTAGTATATTAGTCTGCTCCAAACAATATGGTCTAAGTGTCAGTAATATATTACATGTGGAGCAGCATTGTTTAATATTACTGTAATTTCACTAACTGGAATTTGTCATACTTAATCAGGCTAGCAGTGTGGCCTCATGTTCCAGAAAGGGGCAAATTTTTAGTCCCTTTTTCAGCCCTCAAGTAAAAAGTCCCATAATATGCCTAGAAAAATTTGATTTTGTTCAGGAAATTAGTTGAATGACTTCCTCACCCCCACAGAAAGCAATTTACATCCCAAACCATAAACCAGATAATTCTCATCACTAGCATTATCTGCATAACTAGAATTCCATTCACTAGACATGACATCTCCCTTTTCCTTTGAAAAAACCTGCCATACTATTTAATGCTATACCAAGTATGTCCCTTGATAAGGAGAAATGCACATTGTGACTTGGAAGGAGGGATGGTTGATTGCTCTAAAAGTCTGCAGATCTTCAGGTCCCACCAAGTATTTTCGTTCAACCAATATTAACTCTTTCTTAGGTGATATCCACAAATATCACTGTGGTGGTCAATCTATCTTTCCTATATATGAACAATATATTTGCTAGTCATCGTGACTATTTGTTATCTGTAATTTAAAAATGTAAGTTACCTTATCAGAGAGCAGAAAAATGCTTTATGTGCCCACCTGTGCAGCACAGGCAGCAAATATTTGGAATGAAAAGTCAGTAACCAAGAATTTCAGATAGTATGTTAAATACAATACCACAAACAGGGTCAAATAAGTGAAAAATCTCAAACATATCAAAAAAATCAAAAGCTGTTGATGCATCATTTGAACACTGATACTCAAACTATACCTATATTTTCTACCATATTAATGGGGAGCAGCATAAAATCAGGTAGGGAAAATGGTAATCCTAATTTCTGCAATCACTACATTTCAGTTAGTGTTGTAAGAACAATACAATTGATACATAATATTTATGTATTAGTGAAAATTACTTGTACTCTGGAACAGAACGAATATATAAAAATGGGTGATTCCAGAGAAGTCTACTCAAGTTGTATGTACGCTAAACTACTGTATAGAATGCCAGTCAGGGACTTTAGGATTATTAAACTGCTAATTATAATACTCCTAACTGTCTTTCTTGCTGTTTGCTTCATACTTAGTTGAATGTAACTGGTATGGAGTACATTGCTAAATACAGATTAGGTAATGGTAGAATATCAAAAAGGTGGAAGATGACTGCTTGTAAACATGAAAATGAAAAGGAACTCAGTGACTAGTTCTTCACTAGGTAGCTATTATTATGGTGAAGATATAGATCTTTGTCATATTTTTCAGCTATTAAAAAGTAAAAGAAAAATGTTAAAGTAAATTGTATTCCTTTAAGATACATTGTTATAACAATGAAATCCACAGGCAACATGTCTGACACTTGTTCCCGTTGCGATCCTTTCTTTGACTTGGGTGTTTTGGATTTGGTCTCTTAATTCACAATTACTATTTTTACTTGAAAATTACATTCATACAGGACCCTCCGACGATGACTTCAGAGTGGATTTTTAATTCACAAGTCCTTTTAGCTCTTTCTTGCTTAATTTTAGTGAATTTAAAATCTGCAGGAAGAAAACTACTGATTTGCAAACAGTCTGACAGGAAACAGTATGAAGAACTTTAGTGGACTTAAATTCCAATGGGAGAAAGACATGAGCCCCACAGTATTTACAAATGTGTGACATTCAGTAGATAAAATTCTGGGCTTCATTTTGTATGCAACATTTGAAATGAGAGCTACTCCACTTTTGATACCAGAATATTTGTCTGCAAACTGATTTTGGCCTTCTCTGTAGAGATATTTAGCTTTTCTCAAACACCAGAAAGTACTATACCTTACCCTGAACTCATTTAAACAAGCCTAAGACATTTATAAATCTCAAATTTCAGGGCTTGAGCTCATGTATCTCAGACTCAACTTGGCCTACACTCAGCCTCAGATTCCTGATGCTGCATATTGTGACATCTGGATGTTTGTCAAAACCAGCCTCAACTCATGTCCTGACAAGGAACATGTCCCAGGAAAGGTCATCTGAAAGTCAATTCCAGAAGGTGAACAACCTGAACAAAGGAGTCTACCCTTTTTAAACTGAAGAGAAATTTGTCTATTGTCACAACAGTCTTCTATTGCCGTCATGATCATCGCAGGTCATAACTGAGAAATGATGCCTTCATAAACAATTTTGAGTTCCTGCTGAAAGCAAAGCTTGGTCCAACAACTGAACATTACCAATACATCCCTGATAACAAAACAGTACAGGAAAAAGCAAAAACTTTTAAGGAAAGCTTATTCATGAAGTCCTTATAACTAATTACTTAGAGTGATAAGAAAGCATAAATTAATATTTCTAGATGTTTTCCTTGCTCCTTGGTGAAAGATCATTGGAGATTACAGCACTGGTCATGTTAATCAAATGTCTAATTATTAGTACTAGTAAAAATATCTACTTTTTGGAAAACTGTATAGAAAAATCACAAAATTAGCATGCATGAAAAAAAGTAGTTTGAAAGTTGTGCAAAAAGTCTGTTGGATGGCCCAAGAAGTTCACATTTAAATATTTTCCAGATAATCACACATGAAAGAATAGAAGTTGGTACGGTCAGAAGTAGTTTGGCCTAAAGCTCTGGAAATGAACTGTACCGTTAAAATCTGCAGTGCACTTTGTATAGCAAAGGTTTCTGAACAGGCAAACTATTCATATATCACATACAAAATAGTAATAATGCTTAGTACAGTGAGATGATTAATATAAAGGCTGCCTTTCACATATGCTTCATTTGCTTTTGTTTATCTAAGTAATCACATAGTAGTCTGGTGCTTAGTTGCACTAGAATTCACTTTCAAAAGTGGAAAGTTGCACTGCAGCTTTCTATTTATAGAGGAAATAGTAAAGCACACAGTGCCTACTCAGCGATAAAGATATTTCTTCACATTTGAGCAGTATAGGATTATAAATTTTAGAAATAGAGAAGAGCAATGTAATGAACCCCAAAGTCATCACATATTCATAAATAATTTAATTTAGCAACAGTGCCAGATTTTCATAATAAGGACTGGATACATTACTACAATATCTCCTTTTGTAAAGATCATATATAGTTATGCTCTTCTACAGCATAATATCCATCAGAACTTAGGTGAACTAAATCAAGGGAAAATAGAGTCTTTCTATCAGTGATGTTTTGACTTAAAAACCTTTTGAAACAGATAGCTATACAAAAGCTTGGCCATTTTCAGAACACGGCAGAGACAAGAATTCTTAAAGGTGCACACACATTTTTTGAGATGTTTCTTAAGCTGGTAGAAATAATTTATCTAAAGTTCCAATAGGCACATGGATTTGTGTATTTCTAAGTCCTTGTTCAGCACCTTGGTTCGGTAAATGTCTGTAGACCTGTCAGACCTCAAAATCTGAAATAGTTCCAAACACAATAGCTCTTGAAACCAGAGGTGTGGAAATCCTGATATTCTTTAGCACATATCTGTTTACCTCTTTCCTCCTCACTTCTATTGTTTCCCTTCGGTTTTCCCACCTACCTTTAGGACCCCCCACTTACAAAATGTATGGTCAGATATGTGTGTAGTATTTGACTAACACCAAGGAAAAATGATGTCTATCTAGAAAATAATGCAGGAAGATTCTTATTCCTAGGAAAAGTAGGTTGCTGGTGGTATTTTAGGAAAATTAAAACATTTTCTCCTCTCGGTATTAATATGTTTTTGAAGTTCTTATTTTTATGTGATTGTTTTTGCTGATAGAAGATTCCTTTAATTCCAATTTCATTCATAACTTGGGAGCTCCTAAGTCCTTGCTGGGGGACCTAAAGATACAAACTAGTGAAATTCCATCGTTATAGCAATCCTGGCAATTTTGTCGAAATGTTCCAGTAGATTAGATAGTGATGGTGGAGGAAGGGAACTGTACTGGAGAGCACTGTTTGAATTACTGTGCTGTCTTGGTGGTGCTTGTGAGAGTTTGGTAAGTTACTGTGTCCTTTGCTGTGTTTTCTCTCTGAGCTATGAAGGCCTGGATGATTCTGGAAATAGGGAACAGCAGAAGATACTGAAATGTCCTCTCATCCTGGACTAGGTAACTTTTCCATAGGATCTATGTTCCTTTTTTAAAATGGACCAAGAAAGGGGCTAGTTTTGAATAACTGAGTATGAGGCACATTTAAAAAGCCAATAATTTAAAAGTTGAATTGAGCTTGCAATCCTTCATTTATTCTTTTGTGCCATTTTTAGTACAATGAGCTAAGTTAGGGAGGGAGTTACAGCCTTATCTCTGAATTTTCTTTGCTCTGTCTGGCTGTGAACAGGACCTTTGGAAGCTCCCTGAGGTGGCTCCTAGGCACTGTGGAAACAGCAATAACAATAGCAATAATAGAAGCAGATGGAACGCTGCAGTGATAGACTCTCTGATGACCACATACTTTTTGTTCAGGGTTTCATGCTGAAGGTAAGATTTCAGATACATGAGGTCTCATTTCAAGTCATATGCTGCCTTTCAAGATATTAGTTGTTTCCTGATCATTTAACCACCTGACACTAGCTGAATATTAGAAACACTTTTCTAATTAAGCTCGAGATAACTTCATCAGCATAACACTAACAGTTTAACACTGTTAAGTAAGAGTTCCATTTTTTTCTCACATTCTTACCCTACTTTCTTGCTGGGGACACAGCATGGTGCTTGGCTGAGTCATCTGTTCATAAACTAAGCATTTAAATGAAGAAGCTGGGGCAAGAGGACAAGAATGGGAGAGAGCAGGGGCAGGGAGATGTTTCCCCATTCTCTCAGTACTGCTTCACCTCATGCTGTTAGGTGGGAGAATCAGTTCCTGACAGATTTCCTTGTCTTCTAGATTGCCAGCCACGGCCTCTGGATACCTTGTGTAATAAAGCTATGTTAATATGGTTTGGCTTCTTAGCATGGATAGTCCCTACATGCACTGCACAGTTAAGGAGCTAGACTAATCAAGATTCAATTAAAAGTTTATTAGAGCTCTTGCTTCTGTGCTTACTTTGAGAATAGATCATTAGATACTTTTTGAAAAGTCTGGTCAATAAGTATAACTCTTCAAATTAAAATGAAATAGTATACAAGTATACATAGTTAATGATACACTAAACATTAAACACGGCAAAATGTATATTATAACCCACTTGATTGTTACAGTCTGTGTCAACATGGACAAGTGCATGTAATAATTGCGTAACAAGATTTCCTAAGAACTTTTGTGGCTTTTTAAAATCACATCCACGGAAATAAAAATTCTTTGTTATGAGTTCTCTGGGCCAGCTGGCAAAAGTTAAAGATCAAGTAATACTAGCTACCTGAATCTCTTGTTACGAATTTAGCAATATAACTCCATTGGAGTTCTTATCCTCCTCTCAGCTAGAGTCCATGGGATGATGTTCTTGTTTTTAGATCACAGCTAAAAATCCAGAATAAGGATTTGTTTCAGTGAGGTCATCATTACATTCCCAGTTAGCATGATCATGCTGGCTTATTTAGCCAGAATTTTATTTACCCTGGATATGATTGAAATATTTTATATACCCTGTCTAAAGAACAAAGGCTGGCTGTGATTTGGCTATGTAACAAGTGCAGTTTTAGCCCCAAATCAGTTTTCTTCTTGGAAAAGACTTCATACCTGATTGCTTCTAGGGCTTCAAGAAAATTGTGTGTGAGTGCCCAGAACAGGTCCAGAATTTTGATAGCATTCAGCTAAGGGTTAAATGAATTAAAATTAAATGCAAAGAATATATTTTAATGAGAATAATTGGACATTGGAACAGTTCCAAGAAGGCTGAGATTTTAGAGATGACATTAACAAAAACTTAAGAAGATAGCAAAAGTAATTATGCTTGAACTCCAGAAAAGTCTTTTCAAAGCCTCAAGTTTTCAAGCTCTCAGAAGCTTATGTACAATCTGTCTGCAACATCTGCATTTTTCACCTGTACGTTTGGGTTTCATATTCATATAACCAACTCTAGCATTGCCCCATTCAGCATGGGATAATAGATCTACACTCAGAACTAACAGAGTAAAAGAAAGAACTTCTTTCCCCTATGTATTTCCCTTGAAATTAGATAACTCCCACAGAACTACTAAAGAAAAAAGAGAAATGGGCAGGAAAGGGTTGTATTTTGCACCACTGAAAGATAAAACTGAATGTAGATGGAGCAGCTCATTGTCCCTCAGTTCTCATCAAGAGACTAACTTACCAACCCAGATGAGAGCTTTGTTTTGAGCTGCCAGGCAGGAATACTGCTTATTTTAAGCAGTCATGGAGAGAGTTTCTTGGCTGACTGTCAAGCATCTATGGCAACTGGCTAAGGCTGCACCTGCACCTGTGCAAAGAATATCATCCATTATTCTGAAAGACCTGCAATGAATTTCTTTCAAGTAGGAGCAAGAATAAGCCACTAAGTAGTATGTGTTAATTTTTATACCTCTTGTGGTATAGTAGTCCTTTCTGGAAACCAGAGAACAAACTGGTCCCTCAAATAGCCTTGTACCCTTAAAAACTGCATTATGACAGAGCCCAATGCACTTGCTAAGATCAATATTTGTTGACACAGGTTAGAAATGGTGGAAATATGTATAGGTGGAGTGAAAAGGTCTTGGATGGAATTGGAAAAGTAGTGGTACTAACTGCAGATGCATAACTGAGAGCTGTGTTGATTTTGTTTAACCCCTGTTAAAACTCGTGCAGGAAGTTACCATGGCAACAAGATCCAAATCAGGCTAGCATGAACTAAAGCCAGAGATAATCCCATTTCTAACACTCTGAAAGGGAGGAAATCACTGATGATCACACTGAAGATGGAAACAATACAATTTCAAGCTGCATAATATGCTACTAGGTCAACATCTGAAAGTAAAGAATGTCAGTAAGAAGACCATTTCATGGGCAACCACCCTGTGTCCCTCCCCCCCCGCGTTATTACAAATCAATAAGAATTTAGTGAGATGTAAAATATCAAAAAATGAATGTGAGAATGCTGGTTGTCTCTATCCTGTTCAAAGTGTAGTTCTGAAATCAAAATATGACCGTTAAAAGTTGTCATAAAATATATACGTTTTTATTTTTAAGGATACTGTGACAAGATAGGTATTTGCTACCTGTGAGTTCAGGAACTCTGACTTTTCTACTTCAGGTCTTCTGAGGCACTCTGCGGGATCATCCCCAAATATTTATTATAGACTAACTGTGCTGGATCAAAATTTGATGCCACTCCCTCCTATATGTAAATTGTTGAAATCAACAACATATTTTTTTACAAGCCAGTAGTAACCTCTCATACTCTACAACCTCATATAGGATGTAGGGTGGGACACATAGAAGTGACATTGAAGATCTCTAGGTCTATGAGGTGTCTGCTGGAGCTATGGCAGCATATAGAGAATCTGAACAGGGACTAGGGAGGGGCAGCAAGCCAGCGAGCAAAAAGTATATTAATTTCTTAGCAAAGGACTCTTATAACTGTATCTTCTCCTCAGATGGACTTCCAGTGTACTGCACTTCTGCCTAACTCAGACATTACCAGATACTATACAGTCATTACTAGGACTAAGGAGCTTGTAATCAGTCTTGTCTCTTCATGGAATCATAGAATCATCCAGGTTGGAAAAGACCTTTAAGGTCATCGAGTCCAACCATTAAGCCTACTCTACTAAGTCTACCGCTAAGCCATATCCGCAAGGACTACATCTACATGGCTTTTAAATGTGTCCAGGGGTGGTGACTCAACCACCTCCCTGGGCAGCCTGTTCCAATGCCTGACAACACCTTCAGTGAAAAAATTTTTCCTAATGTCCAGTTTAAACCTCCTCTGGGGCAGCTTGAGGCCATTCCCTCTTGTTCTATCACTAGTTACTTGTGAGAAGAGACCAGCACTTACCTCTCTACAATGTCCTTTCAGGTAGTTGTAGAGAGTGATAAGGTCTCTGCTCAGCCTCCTTTTCTTCATACTAAATAGCCCCAGTTCCCTCAGCTGCTCCTCATAAGACTTGTTCTCCAGGCCCTTCACCAGCTTAGTTGCTCTTCTCTGGACCTGCTCCAGCATTCTTACCCAATGGTGCAAGTGGACTTTTTTTTCCAAGAGAAAACTGTGGAAAATCATATTCTTTCAAAAGTAATATTCAAATAAATGTCTCCAAGAGGCTGTTAAGTGTCATCTGCTGGGCAGAAACCGTAAAAGCCTAGGGGTCTTGGTGCCACATTGATACCTGAGGAGCCTACTTGTAATTCTGCAGCAGGCACAACAAGAAAGATCACTTCCATCTTGCCTAGGTGGCAGCATATGTTTTCTCATAAGAAATGCAAAGGTTATTCAGGCAAAGCGCCTGTCAACAGATTCTTTGTGAAGAGCAGATTGAATATTTCATGGGGACATTTTCCTGACAGATTTGTTGTCAGTGTTGGCTTCCTGCCCTAAAGATACTTCTTTGATCAAACAGCAATGCCATTGTTCTGAGTAGCCACAGTCTGGATTAAAGTCTTCCTTCATTGAGCTTTATACCTGCTATGTATGTTGAATTGTTCCCACTTATTATCAGCTACTCTGTAACTCTATAAATTGGTATTATGCTGCATTTAGGATTGGGATTTAACTGTGGAGTGTGAAAGACAGACATACTGGAAGCTGTAATTTGTCAGACAAACCATTGGACCACACAAGTGTAATGTTATTCACGGAATTGTGCCTTCCCAACATAAAAATGAAAATCCTGTGAATATCAGCTTAGCTGTCTTCATGACTGTTGCTGTCTGACCACAGCTACTACCTACAGTTCCTGCTATTTAACAGTATTGAATACTGGTGACATAGTTTAAAATTTCACCGAATTTCCCTTCATTAGGATTACTCCCAAAAGCCTCTAAGGTGAATGTAAGCACAGAAAATGTTACCTGAACTTGTGCCAGGACAACCATTTACACATTACCATATGAATCAAAACGTGATTATGGTAAATCTGCCTTCTCCTGAAAACAAAATGTTTTGATACGGGGGAGAAACACTCCTAGCATCAAGTTCAACAAAGCAATTTGCTGAGGAAATAAAATCAACACTGCTAATAAATAATCCAATAGACTATCTTTCACAAACAGTTTAAATAATGGTAGATCAGAAAATAAATACTGTTTAAGAGAATATATATATATATGTGTATATCTCAATGACAATAAAGTAGCTTAGTGTTTGAACAGCTCTGCATTGATAAATGTGAAGTCATGAAAGGGTCAAACTGAAGTTCCCTGGTCATATATAACCATATAGGGGATGATGTACAGAATGTTTTTACTGCTCATCTGGATTCTCAAGGTGCTAGAGTAACAGCCAACACGGGACCCTAATGTACCCCGCATTACCAAGTGGAATACCAATGAATAATGAAGCAGTGTTGTCTAATATAAGAAATGAAATTAATTACCTTTCTCTATTTCACTTTGAAAGGACAATTTCCGTCTTCGTAGTTTGCAGTTATCTCCATCTGTATCATTAGTAGTTTGTGATCTTATTACAAGGTCAGACTTGATTAATGAAATATGAAACATAATGACAGATTAGTCCCATCTAAAGAGCAGGTTTTCAATAAGTGATTGACTGTTAATCAGTTTCAAGCTTTAAAAAGGACAATATTACACAAGTCAGTCTGCATCAACACCTCCATCCCCAGCTAATGGTATTGCTCAATGCTAACATTACAAAGTTCATGCAGATTGAACAAAACCAACAATGTCACCACATGATGGTGAAACAAAAGTATCCTGATAATAAGTTTACATGAAAAGACATGTGTCCATGTATTAGCTTTCTGAACTTGCACAGATGTGGTTTAAGTAATCTTAGAGAAATTAATGAAAAAAAAATTAAATAACCTCTAATTGAGAATGTATGCTATTGCAAGAAGAAATGTGGTAACTGATTGTAATTAGATTTATATTTAACTACACAGTAATAATTATAAAGATTACATTTTACAACAACAAATGCAAGGCTAACAAACACCAGGCACTATAGTCCTCATTGTTTTATCTTTCTAAATGCTCCCTTCCTCTCTATAGGAGTCAGTTCATTCAGATACTTATATCCATAGCAGAGCACAATGTTGTCTTTTTCTATCCATCTTATAGAAGATGAATGTGCTTTTTTTTTCATACTAAGTACAAGATGCTTTTAACTCTTTTTTTTTTACTGATAAATTTAAAGCTGATAAATTTACAAATTAGCAAATATAACAGAAGTTATGTTCCTTGTGTACACACTGAAGGCACTGCCTTCAGCCTACTTCCATTTGCTGTGCTAGTGAGGTTTCCCTCGCTCCAGTAAACAGATTTGCATGAGGGACAAGGACAGAGGGAAATAAGTGGGAAGTGTTTATATCTTTCCCCCTTCCCGTCATTGTAAACCTGGTGGGTAAGGTGCTTCAGTGGTGGCCCACTGGTAGAATATCTACAGGAAGAAAAAGGCACTTTTACATAAATAGGAGGATAGGAGCACAAGTCAAGACAGAAGCACCTGTTATTCACATAACAAATCTTTATCTGAGTGGTTTTGAAGATCAGAATGTGCTCATCTCTTCTTTTGGGGGATGATTTTCTGTATTTATAGTCAGTGGAAAGCAAGAGGAATTGCTAGAGAAAACTGATCTGCAAGCTCAGAGGTATGGATGACCCTGTCCTTCCTTCCCTGTCTCTATGAAGTTTAGTGATTTTTTCTTAGTGGCTGATACAGCAGTAAGAAGTAACAACCAAAAAATTTCTAAGGAACATGATCAGTGAGGATTGTCTTTGTGCATTCTACACCACAACACAGAAGATGGAATTTTGTTTCAATTTTCTCAGATCTAAGGGAAGATAACGGTAAAACATTGATGACAATGTAATTGCAGGAAATAATTGCTCAAACTTAAATTGTTAATGTGAATTTATTCTCAAGGAATTTTTCAAATATGTGGATTTTCAGTTTTAACTTAAATTTATCACTAGACTACAAATTCATTGTATTGTATCTCACATATAATTAATAATGATGACCTTTTCAATAAACACAAAAGGATGACTTTTAAAATGGAGAGTTAGTCTTTTATTTTCAGAATGATCTTTTATTAAAAAATAAGGCTCACCATAAAAAGAAGTGACATTTCTTGTCAGAATTTTATTTGGTTTAATTTTTTAACTGAAGATCCACATGTGATTAGAAAGGATGTCCCTATAATTTGCACCCCAATACTTAGTGTTCTTTGTGTCCTTGCTTCTCAGAAAGCCTTTGAAGCCAAATTATGTTAGCTCCTTCTCACTGATCCTCTGTTTTTCCTTAAAAGTATAGTCAGAAACAACAAAATAGCAGTATCTTAAAAATAATAAAATGTAAACTACTAATTCAGTGAGCAATATAGACCATTTTTGGTAGCCAGTGCTGGTGTACTCTGCAAATTTCTGTGAAAAGCTTTTGCCCCAGTAGCATGAGCTGGGCAACAGCATTTCCCCTTTCTCCTTCTAGCCAAAATTCCCCTTTCTTTCCAAATTCAGACTGTGCAATGAGGAAACTCTGATAATTTTTCTACTTTCCTGAAGACGCAGTCTGTGCAAAAGGGGACATAGGGTAGTCACTGTGGGGAAAAGAGACCAAGAGATCCCTGCAAATATGAAGGCTGACTGAAATTTAAAGAGTGCCTTGTATACTTTTAGTCTCCTAGGAGGTAGGGTGTACTTCAAGATAAGAGAATTAAAAATTTGTGCTTGAAAGGCAATTATTTTTTTTCTTTTAGTCACAAAATGAATCTGAATAATATGATTTATCTTTATTTTATGGCTGTAAAATTATATTTAGTGACAAAAGTTCCCCTTGTGGTGTGACCCAGGCCATAGTCATCTGAAAAAAACCCATATTTTCCACGGCTTTAACAAACATCTGAAATCCCCCTGGCTGAAACTTTAATACTGTTTAAATATAGAACCAAATCCCATTAAATTAACATCATCCAAATAATTTCGTTGACTTCTGCTGAGTTTAACTGACTTCAGTAGGAGTAATCAGGTAAGTATATATATTTTTTTAAAATAGGATTTGGCCTCAGGCTTTTAGCTTTTAATTTTGCTAACCTTGGTTTTTCAATTGCTATTTTCAAGTTTTGTTATTGTGCAACAGATTCAGCCCAGTATTATGAAAAAAAAATCACTTATTGTATGTACCTTTGCAGTTTCATCTCTCAGATTAAAAGTCAGTTCTAGATTGGTGAGGAAGAGATCAGAAAATTCAGGGTACATATCCAAAACTTCTAGTAGATCTTCTCGCTGAATCTTATGTAAATCACAGTAAGTTAAAGCTCTCACATCTGCATTTGACTTTCCTGGTTTTGCATAAAGATGTACCATCTCTCCAAAAATATCATTTTTCCCTGCAGAAGGATAAGTAAATGGAGATTATTATTTTAGACATGAAGAAACCATTAAATTGAATGATATATTCCTTTATGATAATGGTATAGAATATTTGGTTTTACATGAAATGACACAATCAGGTTACCATTGCACATATGTTGTTGTACATCAAAAGTAAAATTATTAAAATCATTGAAATTACATAGGCATATAATTGGACTAAGTTAAAGGGAAACCTATTTTCTTCACAGTTTTTCTTCAGTTCCATCAAA
>JAAGNO010010210.1:34887-72574 GCA_033439905.1 Ceryle rudis
TGGTTTTACATGAAATGACACAATCAGGTTACCATTGCACATATGTTGTTGTACATCAAAAGTAAAATTATTAAAATTACATAGGCATATAATTGGACTAAGTTAAAGGGAAACCTATTTTCTTCACAGTTTTTCTTCAGTTCCATCAAAACAGCATGATTAGAGCAGGTTCCCTTGTTTTATCTTGTAGAAATGTTATTGATGATTTAAATCATATTGTTATGAAGACAAAGATGAAATTTCTTTTGTTCAGTAAAGTCCATGACCTGTGTCGCCTGGAATCATATTTTGTTAAGAATTACATGAAGAAATAGACCATACTTGAAATATATTTTAGTAGAAAATGACTTAGTTTTTATAGTTTTCAAAGGGTAGGCAAAATTTCCAAGATACAGAAGTTGCTTTGAAGATGCACTTTAAACATGTCTGCCTCTGTTCTGATACTGCTACAATTCTTTTCCATCCATGTTCACACATTTTTGGTACCTATTTGCTAAAATTGTCATCTCTCTTTAAATGATCATTTTCCCCAAATCTGTATCTAATCTTCATCAATATAGAACAGCTGCAGTCACAGACCAGTGAAAGATATGCTCTAAACCCATGGTTGCAGGGCTTACTTGCAAAATACGGTTTGGGATGGAACTAGGAAAACATGTATGGAAAAGAATAGTGGTCATAGCAACCGAGAAACAGTAGAGTGTGGTAAAAGAGAATACAGGGGTGATCTTGCCTCTCTCTTAAACGTTTGTGTCTTTTATTGTAGGTTATTGCAAGTAGTTCTGGTTTCTCCATTTTCTAAAAAGGAAGCTGAAAACTGGGTGAGCAAGAAGCTAAAAGATGAAAAATGAAATTAAGGGCTGATTTACAGCGAGTATCTTAAAGAACACAGTCTGTTTAGCTTATCAACAGGAAAATTGAGAGATAACCTGATTATATTGCATATAGCCTTATAGGGAGGAAAAATTACTTGTTACTAAATGACTCGAATATAATAAGGAAAGCATAGCAATAACTAATGGAAAGAAATTGAAGCAAGATCATTTTATACTGGAAATAAAGCACACATTTTTAACAATAAAAATATTAACTATGGAAATAAACCAACAAGAAAACTTATTACTTTTTCATCTTGAAATGTCTTCAGATCAAAACTTGTTGCTTTTCGTTCCTCAGACACAGTTCATTAGACACAACAGATAGTTAAAGGTATGAAATGTATCAGGAATCAGTGATACAGCGGAGATTAGCCAATATAATCTAATAGTTCTTCTGGCCTTAATGTTTATGCATGCTAAAGTCCCCATTCAAGGAATATAATACCTTCCTTGCAGTATGACTATTGACATTATTGCAGTATTTTTATATCTTATCTGCAAAGCTGGAAAAGGTGGTAGAGTCTATGATGTCCAAAGCCATTGTATTTTCTAAGTATTGGGCATAGAATTACCATTGTCAGGTCAGTACTGATCAGACCTTACTCAGCAGCACGAGACAGTGCTGATGAGTTGAGGAAAACTTTGGGGCAAAAGCAACATTTCTTAGAACTCTGATTTCTGTGATGAAGTTGCAGTACTTATGGGTGGAAACTTTATCCATACTATCTCTGTTGGCCTAAAGTCTTTTGAACCCCAGAGAACAAAGCATTGAGTGTTTTTTATGTCCATTTCTGTGTGTAGGTTTTTCAGAAAGAGGAATTAACTAAACATGTTTGGCTAAGTATTGATAATCTTTGTTGGGTTTCTGTGTGGTTTCATTGCAGAGTAATGTTCATTTGTTCCATCTTCTGTTCTTTTTTAGCAGATTCTTCAATATACCACAGACTCATTGACTGGAGACAGCTATCAGGCAGGCTCCTGCCTCATGGAACACGCAACAGATGTAGGCCCACAGAGCACTTCCTTCTGGCTGCAGTTGTGCACAAACATCTCTCTTTCTGTCTGGACCACCATTCTCTGGAGAGTGGGTCTCCAAACTGTAGCCACTGCTGTAAGGAGCTGTAGGCTGGAAGAGATATAGTGGCATTGCCCTGCAAATACCTGGCTTTTTTCTGCAGTGTGAGAGCACACAGATCTGATGTGCACAGCATGCAAAAGTCAACCATTCAGCATCTTTGGTCCAGGAAGAAATTCAGGAGGTCATAAACATGTCAGTTTTTCTTGATTGTGGGTGCCATAGAATTTTACATGTTTTTGATGCAAGAGATTAAACCCTTGCTGAACCACTGTTCATAATCAGGGGAAGATACACAAGTAGAAGCCTCAGTGTTATACTTCCACATGCAGTGTTACACTTGTACAGCTATTTTGGTTGTGCCTAAAGCTGTCCCAGCTGGTGAGTTGCAACAGTATGAGATGACAAATTATCTTGATAACACCATCTAAACCTAGGGAAGGATTTCTGTAGACACACCTTTGTATTTCTGCTCACATATCCACCCTGCAAAGTACTAGCAGAACAATCAGTCACAAGTGAATCAATGGCTACATACTGCTGCCAGTCCACATTTTGCTTCAGCTGCTTTTCTGGCTGTAAGTTCGGACAGGGGATGATAAATAGAAAGTAGAACATATGAATAATGTTATAGCTGGTGTTGGTTTCCATAGAGCAAAATCCTCACTTTTCTACTCAATTATTTTTTGCCTTCTTATTACCTGATATTAAATTGGAGAAAAAAAATCAGTAGTCTCTTTTAGGTAGGATTTTAAAAATTGCTGTAGCTAGTGAAGTCTTATTGGTTCCACATAAGAGCCATTACCAGCTGCAGGTGAGCTTCCAGCTGGCTTTAACATTGTTCTGAGCCATCTTCATTGGGAAAGAAAACAAGCAACTCCCCATGCTATATAGACAAGAATGTATTAATAAGAAATATAGGGGAAGCACCACTGTTATTACATTTAAATATCAATTTAGACCATATTAATCTGTTATTCTCTTCTATGTACTCAGTGGGGGGAAGCAGACATTTATGAAAACCTTTAGAGGACATTTTAAATGCCTAAAGTAGATAACATGTTTTTCTCCAGTTAGTATATATGGAGTCTATGTGTTTCAGTGTCCCCATACACTGTTCAAGAAAAGAATAACCTTGGCTTTGGTTCTTGCAGGATAATCAGAACTGGAGTAACTCAATATCTAGTTGCTCCAACTTACCACTTATCTGGGGATAAATCTGACTCACTTCTGCTCTTATATTTTAGATATCCAAGGACGTGGGCTCTTTGGTGCACGAGAATTGTTGCTCTAATGTAGACTTTGATCCTTAAACAAATTATATTTCTGCTTGATTTTAAATAACATTGAGTAATACATTTACAAATTTTCTTCCCCAAGGACAACAATGGATATTTCTTTTCAGTCCCCTGACTCTTAACATGCCTTGTAACTCATGCGCTTACCAAGAATGGCTACAACGATGTCACTCTTAAGGATTTCAATGGAGCCTCTTGACACAAAGTAAAGAGCAGTGAGAACATCTCCACAGTGCACTAAAGTGTCTCCAGGCGGTGCATGTGTTGTCTTAAATTTCATAGCCAAAGCTCGAAGACAGCCTTTACTGGCCCCATGGAAAGCTTTGCAATTTTGAAGCAAATTTTGATTGAGGTGCAGACAAATATCAGCCTGTAAGCATTCTGGAAATCCCTTCAGGACCTGGAAAGACAAGCATAAGGATTTCATGTGAATGCTATGAAAGTTGTTTTATATAATTTTTATGTTTTCTTCTTGGGCAGAAAAGAAGAAGTGATATACAGATAGAGCTGTCCCTAAGAGCTGTCAGAGTATTGTAATTCAACAAGTGCATAGTGTATAATCTATATTACAAAGTTTATACAATATCAATACTGATGTATACACCAATGTATGTAGTGGTTACAAAATTTGTTATTAAGATTTCTTTCATTGCAAGAAATGGTGTCAAGGTATATGAATGAATATACTGCAGTAAAATAACAAACAAGACAACTAAAGGGAGAGTCTTGACTGAGTATCACCCATTTGGACTAATATGTCAGTTAATATAAGAGAGGTTTTTGCAGAAATAACCATACCATTTGTAAAATGAGAGCTATCTGAACAAGATCAGCTATATTTTCAGACAGAGGGCATTTTAATGTGCTTTTCATGTTAAGTATATTCTTCTTGTAAGTGTAAGACTTCTGATTTTTATCAGAATAAAGCATCATGTGCCACTGAAACAATGTTGTTAGGCATATTTACATAGGCAGATGACTAGTTCAGCAAACCATAGTGATTCTAGCTATGGTCCTTGCTCATGTCTTACTCAGAACAACGGGAGTTTGCCTGGAGTAGAACCATGGGATTCCTCTTGCATAGCACAGCAACGTGATAATTTTGTTTACAAGAAAAAAAGTGAGCTACTTGCAATGTGGTCATTGTGCGAGCTTTTCTAAATTGTCTAAGATCATATTACCTCTGATTTTTTTAGAATCAATAAGCTTTTCTGATACTGAGTTCAGTGGAAGTACTGCCCACTTTGTGACTCTCCCTGCTGTGGTAAGGAATGGTCCTGACACATTATTATGCACCACCCTTTCTTTCTGTTAAATTCTGTTATCTGTTGTCAATGAGGTTAACGGGTTGAATGCTTCCCTGGGACTGCCTACGTCTGTTGCATATTTCTAAGAACAAAACATGAACTGGTACTACTAGTCTTATAAATACGTGAAAAGGATGTGTCTTTTTGTTATTAGAGCAGTCTATTAATTCATTCCTGTTTATCCTGTGCCCTGTTTTTCTACAAATATGTAAATATGACTGCACAGAAGAAAATATATTCAAAATGCATTCACTTGTTGCTATGTTAATTCTTAATTCAGCACAATAAAGGTCTGTGCACTCACTTTTATTTCATAAAGATATTCACAACTCATATCCATTGCTAATGGAGAAGATGAACACGTCTATCATGAGGCTTCTGTCCACACAAACCAAGCCATGATTTACAAATTAAATATTACTATCTTTAACTGAGGTAAAATGTTTCTATGATTGCTAATGGAAATCAATGCTGTGAAATAACAAGCAGAATGTTTTAACACACATATATACAGAAATTTTAGGAGTTATAGGGCATTACCACGTGAAATTTATACATACTCAGAAAAAGACAGCATTCAACAAAAATAAGCAAAAGAAATTATGATAAATGAAAAGCTTCTGTGGTGCCACTCTGTTTTCAGTATCACACCACTAGAAATTGCTTAATATGCAATTACTCTTTTTATTTTAATCTAATTATATATATAAAAAAATATTGTGGGTTGTAGCAACTAACTTACTGAATGATATTGAGAAACTGATAAGCAAATACATCCAGTCAATGATACAGGTGGAGAAAAATTGTAGGTGTTTACTTGGAAATTGTTCTCTAGGCATGTGAGTAAAAAGGATCTATTTTGAATGAATTCTTTTACTATACATCTATCTGAATATATTTTAGAAGAGTTCTATTTTTTATAGGATGAAAAATAGAAAATGTACTTTTAGATCAGAGGTATTTACAGGAAAAGGTATTTGAATTGTTAGAATGTCAGGAGCACAGCCTAAGGATAAATTGTATACATATTTTCAAATCAGCTTCTGTTTATCAAGGGATTGTAATTTATCATTAAGCAAAACCCATGCAGACCATGTATGTAGGTTCATATTTCTGAAGATACTTTGGGTATTTCTTCAAAGAAACAATTATTTTGATAATTAATTATTTGTACTTAACATTAAACTGTTCTAAAATAATTGCATATTAGTTAATAGTTATTTATATGCCAATAACATCTGAAAGATACTAAACTCTGTTCAAGCGTCTGTGATTAAAATGTGCCTGCCCCATGGAGCTTACACTCTAAAATAGTTGTTATATATCAGAGAGGAAGAACATTTAATACCACAATTGTCAAATGTCTAGAAAGAAGACAGGTGCCCAAATAACACTTATTTCCAATGGAGTGTTGGAGATTGCTCCACTAACACACATTCAGAAATGCAAGAAAGAAGTTTATTTAAAGATAATTTGTTAAAACATTGCTGTATATTACATTACTAAAAGGAGCTTACTATATTGCACACATTGTATGTAATGAGGTCGAGTAGCTGACACTATACAGAATTTTTTGTTTCCAAATTAAATTTTATGTTGTGTAGTACAGACATCTTGCCAACCAAAGCCTCCATGTACATTCCTAATATTCAGATTTTTATTACTTTGATAAAATACTTCATAATCATCAGGTTTTAGCATGTGTTAATGAGGAATTATCTGCTTCTCACAGATATCTTTGCTTGTCTGTGTAGAGCAGGATCAATTTTACTGAATATAATATTCTTATACTGTGGCAATCAACATCAATATGCTATGTGTACGCATACTGACAACATTAAATATTAGCAAATCTTTCATGAAATCTTCAAAATCAGAGATTATCTTAGAAATAATAAAAATCTAAATATTGCATTTCACTTTAAACACATTTAAATCACACTCCAATGTGAAAAAAAATTAAAACACACTTTTATAAACAACTAAAACCCTGCATAATCTTGAAATTATATGAATGCAGAACTAACAAAAATAAAATAATTTTCAAAAGAAAGTTTTGAAAGAGATAAAGCTAGAATTGCTCTGTACACAGAAGTATTCTCAATGACAAATCCAAAATTAATAAAGCATTTGAATACAGGTTTGGGTTTCAGTTGCTTCATTCTTTCCTGATACATTTCTATTGTTACATTCAGTATCTCCTCAGTAGAGATTCCACTGGTCCCTGTTGAGAAAAATCTTTCATTCTCATGGTTAGAATCATGTTCAGAATCACAACTCATGTATAATTCAAGAGGCATAGATCTTCTGAAAAAGACATTTAACAAGATATAAAATCAGTCTTCCCCCTCTATGCCCTCTAGCTGCTCCCCGCCCCCCCAAAAAAAAAAAAGGAAAAAGAAAAATAGGGGCTGGTTGTCTCTCATTTACAGTTATCAAGTAAAAGTTCAGTCCTCTCTTCCTGTTTGGAATAAAACTTATTCCACATCAAATAATGTTGTTTTATCTACTTGACATGCTTAGAGAGGAGGAAAATGAAAGTAAAACATTTTATGCGGAATAAATGATTAAAGTTTAGTGAGGATAGTAGGAACATGATTCATATTGCCTTGAAGAATGTGTCTTTAAGTGAAGAGGGAGTCTGGCTTAATTCTCTTTTTCAGGATGATTACAAGGTATAACTCACACATGTATCAAACACCTTTGTGATAACAGAATTGGAGAGATCTATGTGCCTTAACCTCAGACAGCTAGCAAATGTTTGGGACAATGACAGCTTTGCTTTTTTTGGATAGATAATGAGATTCACGACACTTTTTAGTTTTTCTGTCCTTAGTTCTGGACCAGGTATTACCATCTGTTCTATAGGAAATATTTAGAAAGCATACAAGTCAAAGCAAATCAGAGTATTAGCTACAATAATTGTCATTACACATGGAAACACCACATTCTATACCAACAGAATCACAGAATGATTGAGGTTGGAAGGGACAACTGGAGCTCATCTTGTCCAATCTCCCTGCTTAAGCAGGGCTACCTAGAGCTGGTAGCCCAGGACAATATCCAGATGGCTTTTGAATATCTCCAAGGAGAGAGACTCCATGACCCTTCTGGGCAACTTGTGCCAGTGCTCAGTCATCCTCACAGTAAAAAAGTGTTTCCTGTTTGGATAGAAGCTCCTCTTTCAGTCTGTGCCCATTGCCTCTGGTCCTGTCACTGGGCACCTCTGAAAAGAGCCTGGTACCATCTTCTTTTTACTTTCCCTTGAAGTATTTGTTCACACTGATGAGCTCCCCCATAAGCTTTCACTTCTCCAGGCTGAACAGTCTCTGCTCTCTCGGCCTTTCCTAATATGAGAGATGCTTCAGTCACTGCAGTCATGCAGTCGATATTCCTTTAATTGGAAATCTGTCATATGTTTTCTCTGTTGAAATATAGGTGGGATCGAACATTAAATGCCAAGCAGCAGTTGAAGAGAGCACAGGAGGGCTCTTGTGTGTAGTGGGTCTCTTTGGGGTGTGTTGAAGTTCATTTGACTAAGGCTTTCTTGTCCTAGAACCAATCAGACTTATTTATGAGTAGCAAGTTTCCTGAATATGGAGGGAAAGGGAAAGGTAGACTCTCAAGTTCATCTGACAATTTAAGGTGCCATAAACTGAAAGAGGAATTCTGGTCCTTTCTCACATTATCTATTTATTCCTGCCTTGATGTCTCTTCATTAAATAGTTTGAGAAACTGATCCACACAAAAACTAACCTAGAAAAAAAAAATAAGCAGCTGAAGGTAAAAAGAGGCAGGAATAAATATAGTTTGTGTCATACGCATACTTAATCTCTATTTGGATCTCATCTGCATAATATAGATCTCAGGATATGTTGACATTAGCATAATTAAATGCTGAATAAAGTTCTTGAACAATTTGAATAATAAATTTTGAACTAATTACAGGGAGCAATCCCCATGCCTTGGCAGGGTCCACTGTAGTGGGGATTTATATTCACATTTAACATTTTGTCTGTCTTAGTTTTTTCTGTAAAGATGAGTAAAATTAATTCATGGTAATTCACTATTTCTATGATCACTAGTTACAGAAACTATTTCTATAAGCAGAAGTCCAAAACATTTCTAAAGGCTTTCACCATTTAGAAGAGAGTGAACTATGTCATAGGTGGTCATAATTCTGCTCCAGTAGCTGTTGGGCTCCAGATAGAATAAGGATTATTTCAGATGATTCCTCTTCTTCATACAAGAAAATGTTGCAGAGTCAGATTTCTCTTCTCTCCCCCTCCCCCTCCCTCGGGTATGAAGAATATCCTTCAAACAGTTGGGAGAGGAGAGAAGGAGAATGATGATGAGCTAATTCACCTTTCAATAAGATTTGAAGTCTAACAACCTTATCAAGAATTAGGATTTTTTTTTTTTCAGTCATTGCCATGACACAGATTTGTGTGACATTTTTATGTTGAAATTACTGGAGCTGCAGTGGATTGTTCTTCATCCATAGTCTTATTTCAGCTTCTGAGTACATCTGAAAGGTGATCTCTGAGATACAATACATTACTGGTTGAGGAGGGCAGAAAATTCTTTCAGTTTCTTCGACTGTAAACTCCCTCATCAAGAGAAAAGTTTAATGTCTGTGGAACTTAGAAGCTAACCAGTCTATGTTTTTTCAAAAGTATAATGATAGTTGGAAAATTGTTAATTGCCTTTGTTTCTGAGACATTGGACCACAGAATACAATGCAGTGAGAAAATGATGATGCTAATAGATTGATATACTTGAAAGTCCCTTTTTTTTCCCTGATGTCATATTTTCTGTGATGTGATTGAATGTAGTCATTAATGTTTTTTAAGTGATCTTGCTATAGAAAATGAAAGAACAGCCTTACAGCTAATTATATCTGAGGTACTTTCTGATAGGCTTATATGTTTTAGGATTTCCATTATGACATGCAGACAAAGAGCAGTGTCACTTTCCACCATGACTACATATTCCCTCTGTTTAACCAATTACTGCTAGTTTTTATTCAAAAAACTAATATGGATTAGACTTCTGATGGCATAAAGAATTTTTTAAATCCTGTTTTTGAAACTTTGATTTACTTTTCTAAGTCTCTGGTTCAAAACTATTACTGGCATAGTTCTATTGGTAGAACTGTCTGTGTCATAAGAAATGATCACAGTGGGAGGAAAAGCAAAACCAACAAAAGTAGTGGTGTCATCCGGTAAACAGTTGCCAATTTCTCACAAAGGATGCCTTGATAAAATGAACCTGCCCTTTATTTGATACTGTAGCATTGCTGGTTCTGAACCTTCAAAATAGGTATGTGCTCTGCTGTACTTATATGATCACTGTTGCCAAGAGAAATTATCATAAAAGTAAAATCACTCATTTGCTCAGATTTGTGCAGGAAAAGGTTCCATAAATTTATGAATGAAAATTCTGACTTGCCCTCTCCTTTCATGGTACTGGGTAAAACTCAAAATAAAAAAGATATCTGTCCCATATTCCAAATTTTAATTAATGAGTATATTTGTCTAAACACTTTCCAACCATGTCCCACTTATTTACTTCTATGAACTGACTGAAGAGGAAAAATAAACCAATAAAGTGATTCAGATGCACAGAAGATCCATGGAAAGAAGTGGGGGGAGGATAGTAAAAAATACATGCATAACTTAAAAAAGGATCTCAAACATCTTTTTAGGGTAAGCATCACAGGCATGCTGTTATCAGTGCTGGACTGATAACATTGGAATAAAAAGGGGAAAAGAAGACAAAGAGAATTTAGGAAAAACAGAACAGGATGTTTAAAAAATGAAAGTAATTAATCTTTGAATCTTTGGGAGTAGTGACACCTTTCATGAAGCAATATACACTGTAAATAATTTTTTTATAATGTAACTTTGCCAGTGTATACCACAGGGGTAGGATTTAAATTATGCTTATTCTATACACTCATGATTTTTATCCAGATTGAAGTAAATTCCACATCCTGTTTATCCAGTCCATGCATAATTATGTGGAACTGATTTTATCAAAATACATTATGTAATGAAACATAATCAAAGGGAGGTAGAAATGAAGAAAAGGGGAACAAATAAACAAACAAAAAATGCTCTTGGCATATTTCACCTGCATAATTTTAAGTTTAGCCATTTCAAATGAGCATAGAGTATTGTCTTCTGGTTTTCAATATAAAATGTAGGATTTTGTTTAGAAAATCAAGTTTATTTAGTCTTAGTGCAATATTATTCCTGAGGTTAAAAATTGTGGTTTTCTTTCCCTTTTCCTGAATTCTTAAGATCACAACTAAAAGCATCTTTTGAAACATATTATATTATAACATTGCATGTATATATATAATGTAAATCATTCATGCATTTCATATTTCAAAGGAGAAAGTGGATTGAGATTTTGAATTCTGTTCAGTTTTCAGTCAGAAATGAAAAAGAAGTGCATTGGATCAAATTCTGCCTTCAGATAATTGCAAAATTCTCCCAGTAAATATTGACAGGAGTCAAACTCATTTGTCTGAGGACAGTATTAGTCCTGTGGTGTGTAAATGCATATATTTCATGCAAAATTAAGTTAATGGCACATGCAAGTCCATCTCATATGCACATGGCTTATAGCCAAGAAAAATTAATTGGTGCTTGTGCTAACATGCATATATGGTTTGAACTAAGAGCATTCAACAAAGGAAAATGCAGAGTGATCAGCATGGCAACTTTTTCAAAGTGACATTCCTACAGAGCAACTATCTAATGCAAATCAATATGCACATGACCTTTTTTGGGCAGAGAAGCATGATTTAAGTTGTGGGGTAAAACAGTGATTAATAAATGTGGTTAGATTAGCATTTCATAATATCTGATTTTTAGTGACCATTTTGCCCCACATCTGATTCTTCTTGGATTATTCTTTTCCCTTACTATCTACCCCTTCATCATGCAAAAAGTTACTGTTAAAATTAGAATGCATTGAACAAGCTCAAAACCCGACAGATAACATGGATATTCTCCACACTTTATACTGGAATTAAATTTTATATAAATACCTCCTGCTCTTACCAGTGGGTGGTGTTATTCCATGTATTTAGGTATGAAGCAGACAGGAAAGAGATAAATCTTTCATAAGTACAACATAAATCACACAATTGTTATATTATCCTTGCACTAAGTGTAATATAATCAAACACACTTTCTAAGAAAACTAAGTGACTGATGTAAAACTTGAGGGATAGAATTTTGAACAGAATAAGAAATAAAATATAACAAAACAAGATACTAAACTTGATTTTTTTTTCACACTTTATTTATAACAAAGCCTCCATACTACCTCACAATCATATTGAAGAATATAGGCTATTTAATCCATTTAGTTAGTAATTCACATTAATGACAAATCCGAGACTAATTCCAGTACACCAGTTCCTGCATTATGCAAAGTTTAACCTGACAACATCCAATTTTAGTTACTATTTCAACTGAAACAGGTGTTCTTAGTTCATCCATTACTGGTAATGAATTAGTTAAGATGTACATGATTTTGTAATATCTTCAGAAATAGTTCAGTGAGCTAATTTAGGCTCAGGCTGCACCCACCTGCAGTTTAAGGGCCTGATCCTGCAAAGTGCTGAGTACCTGACAATCCCATTGCCATCAGAGGGAATTATGGCCATTCAGTGCCACACAGGATGAAGCTACTGATGCTGCCTTCCACTGGAGTAATCCCCAGCAGAGGTTTATGCAAGTGTCCTTATCCTGTGCTGGGCATAATATCCCTCTAGAGGGGACACTCATGGAAGTGGGAGGTGAAGCCCAATATATGTCATTTGTTGTCTTTCTTTTAAGATCTGCTTTACTTAATGGCATCCATAAAGTCAAGCTGTCAGTGATTCAGCTTTATAAAAGCTTTTAATCAAGTCCATTGTTTCTGCTTACTGCATAAAACTATACCACTCTGACAGTCATTCACAAACATATATATAGGTACCACATGGAAGATGTTTGAATTTATGTCAAAATTTTGGAGGTTGATTTCTAGTTAAATTGTTACAAAAATGTATAGATTTTCTTGTTCTTGCCACCTTTATGGAGTGCACTCTGGTCTCTAACATACTACTCAGAATAGCTCTGGAAAGCATCCCTCTAGAGACACAGATTCACAGATCCTTAAGATGCACAATGCTCTCGGTGTCTTCTAAGTTACGTCAGTTTTTAAAAAAATATTGCTGTCTCCAGAAAATAAGCCAGAAATATAGATGCTTACTTTTGCTCCTTAGCAGATTGTTATTCCTTTTTATCTGGCCACAAAATAAATTTTTATATAAGGAGTGTTTACAGGTTTTTTAGCAAGAACAGAAAATATGAGTGTTATACCTTGCCACTTCCTAGAAATGAGATTCTGTGGACTGCTAAATGGTTAGTAGTACTGTGTTGACTTTCAGTGCAGAATTATGTGGTTCTGTGACTGCAAGTGAACTGCTGTTCAGACTATCATGATTAGAATATTTCATTTGGAAAGAAGCAGCTAACCCACTTGCTTGCTCCTCTCTTCCATCCACCCTCAATATACCTGTTCTAGATTACATGATAGGATTTTGAAAAGGATTCGACCTCCACAGTTTCATAGAAGAGTAACTCTGTAGGTACCAAAAAAGGTAGTCCTATTTGATACTGAAAGTGGAAAATCAGGCCTGAATACAAACAAAATTCTGGAACAGCTATGTCTGAAATAAGAAACTTATGATTTTTTTTTTCTTGTCTTAAGTTTATAATGGTCAACTGCAGTTCTCAAGTTTCCTATGCACAGTGAAAGGCTGGATTTTTGATGTAGCTTGTAGTAATTTTGGCAGTTAAATGCTTTGATGACAAAGTGGTAATGGCTTGGTTTTAAAGAATTACTATATATCCACCTTCTTAAACCTGTATTTTTACAGCTCATAAATAATGAAGACTTACAATCTCCTTAAAAATTCTCATGCATTCATCTATTCCTCAGCATCTGTTTCTGAAAAACAGAACAACATACCATGTTCATGTCAATGCCATTGGTGTACGTCCACGCGTGCTGGAAGTATTCCTCAAGTCGCTGCCGCAGAGGGTTGGGGATCTGATGAAAGCGTATAAACTCCTTTACTCGCAGCATCTGCATGTGATACCGTGCCGTTCCCGAGTACAGTCTTTGGATTATTGCAGATACATTTCCAAAAATGCTAGCGTACATTAATGCTGGATTAAATAGAAACAAAACTTACTGAAGTCATATCACTGGATTTTGCAGATGATGCAACACTTCTTATCATGTACTTTGTATGTAAAACAGCTCAGATGAGACTAGTAACATTTTCAGAGATGTGGAATTTATTTTCCTGAAGCTTTTTATTGATTTGATTATATCAGTACCAACTCAGTTAGCAGATGAGGCTTAAATATTAAAACATAGTCAAGTTGGTAATATTTATCTTTGGAGATTTGTAATCCTAAAATTAGCATTTAAAATCAGGTTAATCTAATTTTACGAACTATGGTAGAACAAAGAACTGGGAACTAAGGGTAGGTACAAGAACAAAGGACAGAGTTAAGAAGGTATGCATCCATTTATAGGTTCAGAGTTTAAATCAACAAATAAAGTACAGTTATGATTATTCCAAAATGATGGGCTATAGTTTCCTAAACCCACTCAAAACTCAGCTTCCTACCCCATATGGGATTTACTTACAGACACTGATACACAACACAAATTTTCTGCCAGTTTGAATAACAGATTTGGAGTAGTTACGCAACTTGACTACTTCCTGACACTGCATGAGTCACAACATGCTTTCGCATACAACATCACTTTCCCTGGGAATTTGTCCTTCCGGCTGCATGCTTATAATCTTATTAGCTTACACTGTTAAATCATTTGCTCAAACACTGAGAAAAAAAACCAAAACCAAGATTAATAAGATAAAACTACTTACAGCCAATCAACATGACACAGATGGAAAAGATTTTCTCTGAGTTGGTGTTTGGCGACACATTTCCAAATCCTACACTTGTCAGACTGCTAAAGGTAAAATAAAGTGCTGTAACATATTTGTCCTTGATGGATGGCCCAGAGCTTGCGTCACTCTTATTGTAATGCTTTCCTAATTGTTCTCCTAAAGAATCCAACCAGCCAATCTTGTGAGCCAAGTAAGGTCTTTCTACATTTCCAATGGCATACCAAATGCAAGCAAGCCAGTGTGCAATTAGTGCAAATATGCACATAAGAAGCATCAAAACTGCAGCACCATATTCTGAATATCTGTCCAGTTTCCGTGCTACCCTCACCAAACGTAGTAGTCTAGCTGTCTTCAGAAGACCTATTAATGTTGTTGTCTGTAAAAAAAGATAGAAATTGATTTTCTCTGTTAGCAAATAGTCATGAATAGCCAACATGAAGAAAGCAGTACAAATTCCATTATTTTGGGGAATAAACAAAACCAGTATATTAACCCATTTCAATGTAATCTTAATTTAATTTTCTTTAAACTGTCAATTTTATTACAAAACCAGTGAAGAAAACAATAAGAAATGCAAATTTTAAATTGAAGTTGTCATTATCTGCTGAATACTTTTTCATTTTTAATATTATTTTGATCTAGATTATCGAATCTACCCTAATGGATTTAAATAATCCACTAGATTCATGAAGTTTTGGCATGACAAAGTCTGCAAGTTATTTGAGCTACTCATAATTATATGACTAGCCTTGGAGGTAACAAGCATTTATGATGTTTGAACAAAGCTGTGTGGCTATACTTGATCCTAACTCTGAGACTCTTTGCAGTGCTCTGGCATACATGTTCTAGAAGAGAAAAGGAATAAGGCACAAATGTCCCAAAGAGTAATATCTTATTCTTCAATTATTCTTCCTGTTTATAATGGTCAGAACACTCTATACAGATAAAAGAAGATGAACCACTGTGAATAGAAAATAATGGAAAAGTTAATGCTGCCTGACTCCAGATTAATCTTATTTTTGAATCATTTACCCTGAAGCTTGCAGGTGTGGGTTTTAGAAGCCACTAATAAAAGTCCTGTACCATTAAAAAAAAAAAAAATCAAATACAAACCAGGAATATATTCCAAGCACTTTAGTGCATACCTGCACTGTGATTCATTGCAGACTCTTTGAGATTGATCTTTTTGAAGCAATCTAAAGTTTATTAATGTAAATTTACAATTTTAAATCAATAAATCATTTTCATACTTGTTAATTCCTTGTAATGGAGAGTGAAAACATTGCAAAAAGTAACTACTTGATTTCAAAAAGAACTCATCTGCCTTTTCCCCTTCATTAAGTCTGAACATATATTAAATTATTCAGTAAATGTCAAGATTGAATCCATTTTTAATGTCTTTTTCTTCCTTTTATTTTAACATGCATGTATATTATGTTACACTTAACCAAAAAAGTTTTCTGAGCCTTAAAAAACCACTCTGATGGTAGCATGTGTTGTGCTCAAGCTTTCTTTAAACAAGTACTAGACCAGTTTCTACATTTTATTAAATCCTTGCATTTACAATGCTTTTGAGTAAAATCCCAAGGCCCTTGTAATAAAAAAACCCCAGACTTTCTTGGCTGCATTTGTCAGTGAAGAGGTCAATATGTTGTTAATATTTTCTGAGTAAATGAGCAAAAGGATAATGTAGAGTAACACTGGGTAAACACTCCTTGGTTCAACTTAACATCACAGAGAATAATTTCAGGGTGAATTTCTCATTGATGTATAAAGAAGGTTGTTTCATTGATTGTGACCTCAAGTCTGAAAGACCACATCCTTCAAAAAGCTTCATCTAAGCTGAGCTTCAGCATGTGAATACTGCCATTAGATACATTCCTCTATATATGGAAGATCAGGCTTAAATATTTACAATCCCTTAAGGAAAAGCTAACATTTTTTTTCTAAGTAGGGTGTTGGAACCATTCTATGACAGATGCAGTTATATCTCTACACCATGTGAGAAGCAACATATTCTTATAGTGTCCCTTAAATAGATCAGAATGTAGATTGTGAATACAAAATATGTCAACAGTTTTCCACACCATTCTTCAGATAAGACTTGCTAATATTACTCATCCTCAGTGTCAATCCTGTGCTTAGATACAACAACAGTCAGCTCTGGAGTATGCTGGAGGTGTATAATGCAAGCAAATTCCATCTCTTCCTGATGAAATCAGCATGAGTGAGACCAGTTAGTTATGCTTTAAGCAGCGAGAAACTCATCTTGAGTTTGAAATTTTTTTAACACAATGGAGAGGCTTTGACACTAAAATACAGATGGCAGGAGAGGTGAAAAGCATGATCTGTAGGTTTTGGTTTCCAGGGGAAAAAAATTAACTTCTAGAAACAGAAGTTCATGGATACTATTTTTTTCTAAGTACAGGTCACTGAATTTCTTTTACAAAATCCTTATATATTACAAGGGAGTAACCTTAACTCTGATTAGTCTTCATTATTAACTGTGAGATTAGTTTATACCCTCTGTTTCTCAAACCCTGATGCTGAAATAACCACAGTAGGGGGCTATTTTGATGGACAGCAATTGATTGCAGTACGATTTGAAAGAACAGGCCATCAGTCTATCTGAGTGCAGAGGGTATTATTGAGAAGTTATTACTGTATCATACTGGAAGAGGAAGCTGACATTACCTAATTAATTATCTGCATACATTCTATTCTGCCTGTGCAAAAAACCACTTTACAAATCATGACTTTCTCACTGATGGACAAATCCTTAGGTTTCCTCTAGATTTTGATCGTGTTGGTTTTTTTTTTTTTTTTAATTTTCTTTCTTCATAAAATCCAATATCATTATTGTATAACTCTATAATGTAATGTCTTATTTGTCTCTTTTTTTAACCCAAATAATCCACTGAAGTAGCTCTAACTGTCTCCTCCAATGTGCATTAATATGAGTACTATAGCATTAAGCATAGTTAACTCTTTTGTCTTTCTTGGGAAAATCTTTAATATATCCCAAAATTTGTCCTTTCAGTCTGTGCTCCATTACCTTAATATCCTCTTCTGAACACTGTGGCATTGTTGAAGACCTTTATGCTGTATGCATCATGATACTGGAAATGTTAGTACAAACAGCAATTAAATACAAATATTTCAACCAACCAAAACTTCTATTTTTTTTTTTTATAGCCGGGCACTGATATTTCAACTGCTGTTGATAAATGGCTGCCAGAATGGTCTACAAATAACTGCTTGCTCAAGGAGTGTTAGGGTTCTTCTCTGTTTCATCTTGAAAAGCAATAAAGGGAAGAACATACTAAATACTTTTCTGATATTAGCCAGCCACCTAAATAATTTCCAGATACTCTAACCTAATGCTGCATCATCCTGGAATGCACTCACTCCACATGGTTGCTAATATAAAGGTAGTCTGCCTGTACAATCAGATATGCAGTCTTCAGTGTAAAAGACTTGAAATTAATTGGAAGAGGTTTTCCAAGTAAAGTGATAGATTGAGCACATAAAAATATATTGCTCCCTTCCTGAGATGTTTTCTGAGCTTGATTTACAAGGAGGCTAAAGTACTGATTCTATCAGGGGAGATGCAGTCAGGACTATGAGGTTCAGTCTGTAATTCTAGAAATGTAGGTTTCTCCCTTTCAGTTTGCTTTAAACTGTGCAATGGAGTGAAGATATCAAAACTAAAAAAATAAGAGTACTTTGATGCATTTCTTTTTGTATTTTCTTAGGCAGCATTTTTTCCTGTTGGTAAGCTTTTTAATTATGTTCTGTAAAATTGCTTTGGTCACTATCATTTGTACAAACAGCAAAAGACTTCAGGATTTCTGCATATTTCAGCTGAGTGTTCTCCCTGGTATCAACTTAATAAATTAACTATAAATATAAAAATATTCTTGCTGAAGCTGTTACTATCTCTTTGTAAGTTTTATTGCAGTAGGTTCTAGATGAAAGATAAGAAACTCTGGTTACCTATATATCCATCTGATGTTTTCCTGTCCTTGAAAAGCTGATCAATACATTAAAAAGCACATTATTTTAAATACATGTCTAAACATGTCTAGTAGCCTTAAGCAGCATTCCACTTGTACATGCACATCATCTATGTGCGTGCTTTGAGGAGCTGTGCCACTGCAACTATTATTTGTAAAGAAGAGTGATTAAAAATAAACTACCAAAAGATTAGAAAGTAAAAAGTCCATCTAGTAATTATTTTTTATCTTTCCAAGTATCAGGAATGCCACTTATCATTTACAATACAGAAAAAAGAGAATGGTTCACTACAAGCCATAATAATTTTGTGCTGAGTCTGTTTAAACAGGAAAAAAACCAAATTAAAAATATATTAGTTCCCTGTTTTAGAAAATGGAAAGTTAACTGTCTTACTCTGTTGCTTTCCTATGGTTGACAAAGTATGGCTCAGATAGTGCTGCCTGCAGTACTTGGATTATTATCTCCTGCCCTTTCTATACTTGGTCTGATATCAAGGTGTTTTAAAGCTGAGTGAGCACACATGGAGCTCTCTTTGGAGCTTATGTTGCTTACTAAAAAGGCTGCTAAATACAATTGTTTGTAAGGGGTCTTATGTGAAGAATGTCTAGGTAAAAAAAAAGAGCTATTTCATGAAAAAGATAACCCTTATGACTGAAAAAAAATCTTTTTAATGAAAAATATTCCATTCTAATAGTTTTACGTTTACTTCCTCTTGCTAAGCTATCAAAAAGGGACTACTGGGGAATATTATAGTTAGCAATGTAGGAAGCAAAGGTGCAGTAAGTAGCAGCTTAGAAAAAGTGATTGACATATTCACTACCATGAATGAGAGAGAGAAGTCACAATGGCAGGGTGAACTGGTCATAATCTGTATAGTTTCATTGCTGCTTAGGTAAGCGAACTAGTTTTTCCAGGTAGTGAAACTCTTCAGTTTACTAGGCTTAGAAGAATTAATTTACTTATATTTACAATACTGAAAAAGTCTTAACATGTTCCAATAACACATGGGTTTTGTATTTGTGCACTCACCTGACAGAATGCATTTGTTTGCTTCTAATCTGTAAGATTATCTTTAATGCTTTAGCATCACTTTAACACCTGTCACTTTACTCTTAAGGATGTCTGTAACAGGGAAAGTGTGGAAGAATGATGTTCAGGGTCAAATCCAAAGACCACTCCTTCAATGAACTTTGGAATTGATCCCTGTTGTAATTCTTGATGTTCCACACTTCTGATCATGCAACATATTTTTTTGGCAGTGATGAGGGCTCAGTGGTCAGAAAGAGAGACAAACCATACCTGAAGTGGAATGATGTGGTCCAAGTTAGAATTAATGTAATTGTCAAAATGTTTCTTTCATGTGTGTGCACTATCAGATCTGTAGAAAAAAATCTGGAGAAAGACTAAGACCTACCACAGATAATCAATACAAAAAGTGATTAAAGTTCCTCTTGAATCTGTGAGCTTTTTAGTCACCCTCTGAATAGAAAAGTTCTTTTTTTGGTAAGAGAGCTATTAATAATTTCCTCTATCCTTTATGTTACTTTCTCTCTTCTTATTGCATGCCCTTAAAATTTATTTATACTTCATGCGGTTACGTACATGTTTCTCTACATTCTCATACACACCCTGTGTGTACATGCTCATGTTCAAGTAAGTAGGAATATCACTATCGATTAGGAATGTTACTGTTGATTTCTATGACTGCTGAATTAGACCATATTATTATAATGATTTTTCAGAAGTACTGGAGCCAGGAAAACATTCTCGTTATATAAATTTTAAGAAAATGAAATTAAGAAAAACATATCAAATATTCACCCTACTTCAGAAATTTTTGGACTGAATATTCTCACAAGACTCTCCGGGTGCATTTAGGTATGTGCCAGTTTTTCTGTACTGATGCTTAAAGCCATACTTAATTAAGGTTACATGTAACTTCTGAGGATGGGTAGGGTAAGTTCAGAATTCAGATCAGGCTTTTGGGGTGCACATAAAAATATTTTCTTTCAAAGCAAATAACTTGAAAAGAAAGGAATTAATTTTAAAATTAAAACATTTTTTCATTCTTCGCATTGTGACATAGAGACATACAGCCAGATCAGTACATTTTAATGCTAAAGGTTGCTGATCAATTTGTAGTTTTCACCTTTCTCTTAATTAATGAGATGCCCATATGGTTGACAAAACTGTCTGTTTCCCTTATGTCAATATGTGCAAAATAATATATTTAAGAAATGGATTTGTGCCCTATGAAAAGTGAATGAATCATTCACACTGGTTAGCTGCTTTGTTAACTGCTGTATTCTATGCATCACATTCTCCCTCCCAGTTCTCTATTTGTAGTTCACTTTTCATGAAAAAAATGTGATATAACTGTAGTCCTTCTTAAATTAAGTAAAATTCTTTGGAAGGAGGCAGAACTGGGTCAAGCACTCAGAACACAGTGTATGTTTTAAACACCTTTGGGCAATTTTTGGATGCATCTATTGAACACTTTTTTAACCTGTTGTATAGATAGGGTGAGGACGGTAGTCATGTCTGGAAAGGTTAATCTCACATAAACTTTTTTTCCTTTCTTTTGGTAGTCCAGATTTTTTATAAAATAGATAATAACCAAATCATTTTGTTAGGTGGTATAGCTTACAGTGCAGTTTACACTGAGTAAACATCTGATCTAAAGATTTTTAACAGAGAAAATTTATTTTAACATTTTAATTCTAAGACAGCACTTGCAATGAGCAGTTTTTTATAAAGCCAGCAGCAAAGGAGCAGTGCTTAAATAAAAGCATTTGAACAAATCCTTTGTACATGGTATAATTATTTCATTATTTCTAAAGACAGTATCAAATATGGTATAACTGAGAAATACTAGCTGAATCATTCAACTAGTTCTCCTGTCAGTGAGAACATGACAAAGGAAAATTTAATTTTAGTTTAACTTTAAAAGATGGGGTAGAACTACTAAACAGTCTATTAATAGAAAAGCGTAAAATACATTAGGATATAACGGTTATTGTAGTAAAGTCAAAACTTAAGTTTTAAGATTTCTTATTTGTTTAAGCTTACCTCTTCAGAGCCAGAGCCAAAAATCAGCAGGTCAAAAGGTATTGCAGCAACCATGTCAATTAGGAACCAGCCTTTGAAGTAGTGAATTGCTATTTTTGCTGGGTCACTTACCACTTCTTCATTCTGGTTTACATATGTTGTTCTGAAGTTTATTAGAATGTCAATGATAAACATAATATCCACGATTAAGTCTACAACATTCAGTGGGCTGCAAGAATATCCACACTCTCTCCTCTTCCGTTCCTCACTATCATTCAGAAGGAAGGCAGCGGAGTAAGGGGTGAATATGGCGGTGTATATTACCAGCAACAAAATGAGCCAGTCCCAGACGGCTTTGAAAGGACTATAGTGCAATATAGTAAACTTGTTGATGCGAGGTGTCTGGAGTTTATATTCTGGCAGAACATCAGCTCCTAAGGATAGGACCTAGAATAAGAAATATACCATGTCGGTAATCTGCAAATCTCTTATCATTGTCTTAAATTCACTACAAAAGAGTCTACAGTGCTGGTACACATAAAGGCATGACAGAAGTATTGCCTTTTGCTTCACTTCTACTTTGTCAATGCCTAAAGCTTGTTATCATTCCTTTAAAAGTATGGATTTGTTATCTACTGGTGTTATCTAAACCGGGTTTCAATTTTATTCAGAAGGGATTATGTCTGTAGGCACTGCTTGATTTGCTGGCTACGGAAGCTGAAATGTTTGCTTTGTTGTAAAGAACAAGCTTAGTGTGGGCACCAGATAAAACACCTTTCTTTTGGCTGTTCCTCCAGTTTGACTGAACCCTGACATGAAGGTACTAAATCTTTAAGCAAAAGAAGGTAAATTATATTTTTGTCCTTATTCAGTGCTTAGCATAGTTATAGAGACTGCCAGCAATCACGCTAATTATTACCTTCAGTGCTGCAAGTGCTCTCCAAATCTATGGGACTCACATCACTTCATTTTACACAGACCAATGAACAAACATCAGATAGTGACAAACTTCAGTTACTATCCATTTGGGCAAGCGACATATTCAAGAAATATTACACTTTTTTTCCACCAGTTACTTCTACATATTCTTTATCTCCCATCTAATTAAAATCAATGGTCTTTATAAAATCATATTTTTCAGAAGTCATTAAAATGAATAATTATACTGAAATGAAATGACGATTGGAAGGAGAAATGCCTTGTAAGCAACATTGTCTGCTTTTATTTGCTTTTTGATTAGCAGTAACTAGTTTAGGATTTAAGATTTTATCTTATTCAAGATTGAGGAATTTCATGCTCCTCAAATGTAATCTTATAAGATTATACGGGTCAACACAATCCTCTCCTTTTAACTTTTCAACAGCAAGTGTTGTATAAACCTCAGATCCTATCCTTAGTAATCTAAGTGGCACTTCTTATTCAGTGAGGTTCTACTCTGAAAATGTTGTGAGAAAACCAGGGTTAGCAACCACTTTTCTCCTTTGAACTGTGAAGAAAGAGATGATTAAGCCATCCAAAAGATTATATGGTACCTTCAAGCATCCATTAAGCACCATGCTGAGGTGATGGTAGAGGATGTTCATCTATTTTTTATATTGCAGCTAGGACTATCACTTAACTAATGGTGCAAGCTATTATTTTTAAGTGTTCAACACACTAGCTGAAAGAAAGCTGGAGCATCAGCATGGCTTAGTCTTTTAAGAAGTCTTAATACTTTCAGACCACACCTGGTGAGTTAACAAGAATGATTTCTTAGTATTTGAGAACAGTGTGAGTGTAAGTGGCAAGGTAACTGCTTTTAATACAATTTATATCAGTGTTCTCCTGCTGGATTTTCAGACAATGAAAGTAATGGATTAGATAACAAGAAAAATAAAGCTTACTTCACAGGTTTCTTGCAGTTGCTTGAAATTTCCAGCCAGTGTGCTTCACTTCAGAGCAACATATAATGTAAATTGAACTTATTCCCCTGATATATATATATCCTTTTCTAAATTTAGTTACATTCATTCCTAGGTTGGTTTCGACTGAGGTGAAACTGAAGAGTAAAAAAAAAAAAACACGCCAAGTGCGCAAAATAAGGGAAGAACAGTATGAAAGTGATCTTAGCAGAAATGGATCCAACTTCTTCATGATAGTTTCTTAGACACACACAAAAGGAGAGGATGATTGATGGTTGTGGGTTTCATATTTATAATGTGATATAGAACTTTACATTTCTGCATTGCTTACTCCCATACATTGGGAAGTGAAAACACTCATGTAACTACTCTTGTTTGATGGATCAAGAGAGAGAATATGGAATTTTGCTTCTCAAAAAAAAAAAAAAAAAAAAAAAAAATTCACAGTTGCACATCTATAAGAAACGGAAAACATATTATTTGCTTTGCTCTTGGCAGTTTCAATAGAGACTGATTAAATATGAGGTGAAGTTATCCTTTTGCTGTTATGTGACACCTTGAAAAGGCTATCTCACACTAGTTTTGGTGAAAGTAGGAATGTATTTGTAAATTGTGTGTTTTATAAGCAGCAGAGGTGATAAAATTTACTCTATTTATAATGAGAAAATTTCAAAGTTAAGTAAACTGTATTACATTTTGCCTTTGAATGAAGATCCCTGATCTAAAATACAACTTCTGTATCGCCCTGTTTATCCCATTAACTGTTAAGCCAGCACTGCTGCAAGTTACAAGACTCTTCCTTCACACACATTTTATTGATTCTGAGAATCTTACTTCAGGTGTTCCACACAGATAGGGCTAGTGAACATCTTTTGCTCTTTTTATGTTCATATGTTCACCTTCTAAGATCATAAATTCAAGGTGGCACTTATTATAGAAGGGCTGCAATCAGAGTGAGATCAAAGTAATAAATTCACAGTTTTGGATAGATTTATCTTTCTGAAGTCTTTGGTAGCTTTTAGTTTCTCTAAGATAACAGTAGTTCATGGAAATTGAGAGAAAAGATACTTAAGAGGAATGATAATTTACTAATGGCTGCTGTTCTGTTAAACAAAAGGAGAAAGGAAGTATATGTACCAGAGGTACTGTCAGGTGACAGTAAGCCTTTGTCATTTTGTTCAATAGACCTTGTTTTGCACAGTGTTTCCTGGTGAAGTGTTAAGGAGACAAACTAGGCTGATGTTCTTTGTAGCACATTGGCCATATGCTTCACTGGATAACTGGATTGTGTAGGGGACTTTTTAATGGCTCTGCAGCACCACATGCAGCAGTGTTTGACACTTCTGGGAGAAACACAAATATTCTCTTTAAAATTTCTTTTATACATTACTATATGTAGACAAAATGCTACATATGTAGGCAAGATGTTGGATGATCTGGGAATTATACTCCAATCTCTGCCATTGAGTTTCTCAGTGATTTTAGGCACGCTGACATTTAACCTCTCTAACTTCTGTCAAGTAAAAAGTATAATATTTACCTATTAAACTGAAAGCATCTTGCGAAGGATGAGTGGAAAGAGTACACAGAAGCTGTTACACAACAGCAATGAGTTGTCATAATTCTTAATATTCTAAATTTAGTTGATTCTTTTGATTTTTAAGATAAATTTACACAAATATTTGTCCTCTTCTTTTAATTTTAAATTTATAACTTAATGAGGACAATTTCCAGTTAATTTTTATTTTGTGCATGAAAATATTTTATTTTTGTTATCTATTATGCAAACTGTACAGTTTCAAGAGACTCTGAAAGACTCATATTGCTATACATAATATGTATATTCATAAGTTTTGTTCTGAAGCATTTTCAGTCAAAATTTATTAAAGAATGCAAGTGCATACAGTAAAAACCAAAGCATAACATAACAGTGTATTAATAAATCATAACAGAAATAATAAATGGTAAGCCACATGTTTTGAGTACCATCACAAATTGTTAAATTGTTACATACTTCTGTCAAAATTCTGTATGGATTTATAGTATGGTTTTCTAGCTATTGTAGCACTGCAGGAGAGCAAGTGTGAGGTAGGGTTATATGCTGAGCATAGGTCTTCAAGCAACTGTAGAGCTATGCAAAGCACAAGAGAACAGAGGTCAACCAGAAAGCATGCCTGATGCTTACAAGAAGCACTGAACTTGTTCTGTGAGCATAGTGTGATTGCATGGACCAGATGCTATAAGCAAGTTATTCAGAAAGCATTGGATCTTTTGCACTTCACTAAGTATGCACATTATCTTTGTGCTGTATATTTCCAATCAGAGAGGAGATCCCTATATTATATAGCATATAGCATATTCACAATCTCAGTAAGACCTTTCATCATGGACAGAACTAATGCACATCTGGAAAATTTGAACAAAGATCAATGTTTACAGGTGGCAAAATAAGAGCTATATGGGTGGGGGGAAACACCGGAGTTGCAAGGTAGATGGATTCCAAGTATTTCTATGCAAAAGGAGGATGTTTGATAGGTGCAAAGCTTAATAAATTCATTTTTCAGAAAGGTACTTTCTTACATGTCATGACAGAGTGTGTCTCATATGAACTGTGTATTTAAAAGATGTACTTACATTTAGTACTAAATACTGTTTTGTCAGTGCTGCTTCTGCCACAGAGGTATTGAAGTTTGTACTAACAAGGTTAGCTCTTGCATAGCACCCTTTCATGTTAAGAGAATTTCATAAACATTTAATAAAGCTCAAACTCTAAATATAGTCCCAAATTTCCTGGGGACTTTAAAAGAAAGGTTTATCTCACCTATATACACCTTCCATACAAGTGTGGAAGATGCTACCAGTCCACTTATTGAAATAATTGTTAAAATGATTTATTTCAAGGCAATACTATATGACATGAAAAAACACTTTCGTTTTCTTGCTGGACTCAGTCCAACGCTCCATGCACAGCCCTGACAGATAAATGGATGATCACTCCTGCATCTTTAAGTCAGGGAAACTGTAGCAAATCTAGCTACATGTCAGCTATTTCTATGCTGAGACACTTGAATGTCTTTATTGTGAGTAAAGATTGAAGAAACTTTAAAATTTCTCATTGTATAAAGTGTATTCAGAAGGCAAGATATGACATTTACATGAAATTGTAAGCAACATAATGGAACCAGGATAATTCTATTATAGACCTTATTGTAGCTGGTGAAATATAAGGGAAGGAATATGGAAGAATATTTGACTTTTCAGATCTTCAAATACACTTCAAAGTTGAATCAGAAAGCCAAAATCAATCATACTCACTATCTGAACGTAACAGTGGAAGGTGACTACATTAATGAAAGGTAAAGCATGTTCTTTTTTCTCAAAGCATATAGGCAAGAATTGACATGATAACATTCATACCCATCTCATTTTTATAGGAGGTTTCTATAGATTATTAGGCTAGGTTAATCTCAATGATCTCTAAGTAATTTCACAAAAAATTAAAAGCTATTTGGATTAATTTTTTATTTTTTTTCCAGTGCCATTTTTAACTCTGTACAATTTTATTGTTGGTGACTAGGAAATCAAGGAAGGTAGCATCTCCTAAGTTCGAGCAAAGCTAAGTTACTATTCCTGTTTGTCTGCTGATGCAGCTTATGGTGCAGAATGAATACTGCCAATATTATCCAAAACCCCTTCGATCTTGAGTACAACCTCTTCCTTTTAACAGATAGTTTTGAACTAGTTTTCAGATCTTTATTAACAAGACAAATAACAGTATTGAACAGGAAAAACTGGGAAAACAAAAGAAACAAGAAACATGAAACAGATACAGAAGCTAAAGTCATATTCCTGTAATAATTTACTATTTAATCATGATCATAGAACTTAAACCCAAATAATAGTGCTGTTCAAAAAAATTAAGCAGCTTTAGTAGAGGATGTGATTTTGCATTGGAGATTTTATTAGATTTGTGGAACTCTTTTCTCTTGAATTAACCTCTCCTGGCTCTCTCCTTTTCTGTATTAGTTCTACTGAAGCTACCAAGCTGTAACTAGCAAGGACATCTCTTCTGTTTCATCTCTATTCATACCACTACTGTGAGACCCCTGCAGACTGGACCTTCTAAAGAAATCCCTGAATCTAAATGACCTAAAAATAAATATTACACAAGCATTACTGAGCACATGGAAATTAAATCAGCATTTGCTCCCTGATGGTAGACATTATCCAATTCCTCAGAAGACTACAAAGGTCCTTCACCTTTCAGTCTTTTTCCTTGATGCTTACATGAACCAACTAACAAGATTTACACCAGTACTGAAAGGAATCTGAAGTGCTTTTGATTTAGTGCGTCCTCCAAACACAGCATTACATACTACTTTCTCACATTGACATTAAAAGGCATTTTTACATGTAAAATATATTTTTACATGTTTTTCAAATGATAACTATTAAAAAAAATCTTAAACAATCAATAGAAATTGTGGGGAATTTTAATAATTTTATTCTTGCTTTACTCTTTTGTCTGTATTAAATGCTTTAAAATTATGTAGTATAACAATTTGTATATCATAATGATATGGAACTTCATCAGTTAATTTGAGGTATACCCATGAGGTCTTATAACACAGTGTTTTAATGGCCTACACATTTTGTAAGTTAAGCTTTTGTTAACAAAAATCTGCTGCTGTGTGAAAATATGACTCGTCCTTGCCTGTCCTATATGTTTCCCATTTGGGACTTCAGATACAATAAGATATAAACCTTTCTTATTTAAACATTGAGCTCAATATTTCTTTGTTTGCAGGCTCACAAATAGCACAATAGAATTTATTTTATATTTTTCTGGACTATGCCCACATATTCATCAAGTGTAATTTTAAGTAAACATTGAAACAGCACTTTTGTTATTAATGGCCGAACCTGAAAACTCAAATTTTGATCAGTTTTGTTCCAGAAGTCCATCTGCCACAAAATAGCTTTTTTTCAGTTAGTCAAAGACAGATTTTATGGCATTCTCACCCTAACTTAAATGCAGAAACACTGGAAAGCTTTTGGATATTCAGTAAATTAATATTCTGGAGGAGCTACAATTTGGTAAGCAATGAGATTTTGTGAAAGAAGAAAAAAATGTGTAAGTATTAAGTGGTGTGTATGGGGAATTTAGTGTTAAGTAATTTTTAAAATATATGCTTGCAAAATTTCATTGAAGTTGAACATCAATGCTGTTGGGCAGTGTTCAAATTTCAGTAAAAGAAAAATTTTTACTGAGACCTAGACATAACCTCTCAAAATACTGCCATAAAAATGCCATAACTGATTTGATGTTGGAAAATCTGCAAGGAATAGAGAATGACATTAATTTTAAAAGGTCTTGTGCACCAATGAGTGTAACACTGCTGCTGTAACCATTCAAGTTACATTGGTTGAACTGTTCTCTCTCTGCCTTAGGTAGTTTAGTTACAGTTCCATCTTTTTATATGGATTCACTAGTATAGGTGAAAATTTTGCCGGCCACATATCTGCTTTCTGGTGCTCTGATCTTCTTTAATCTCCTGCTGTGTAATGTGTAGCATTTGTGTAGCTGAAGCCACGAGACTTTTCAGATGGCAAGACTGTCATCTCAAGCCTAGGTGAAAACACCCAGTTCAAATTGCTTGTTTCCTCCAAGAGAAGAGGAAACCCTTCCCCTCTTTGCTGGGAACACTTGTGGGAAAAAACACCATGCAAGTAATATGCTGCCAAATGGATTTTACATGGTTTTGTGGTTCCTTTTGGCTGAAATTTTAACTTTTACAACTTCTGTAGCTTCAGTGTTAACGGTACTGTGATAGCAAGTTGCATTTGAGCTGGAAATGGAAAATCTTTCCTCTCTTTGTATCTGTCTGCTCTCCGTATTTTCTATTTAGGACTGTCATTAAAATACATTCCATTATATTCATGAATGGGGTGTTTAGATAAGCAGTAATTATATTTTAAATCATGTCATCTAAACGTGATGAAACAGAGAACAAATTTAAGATCTGATATCATGGTTGAAGTCCATGTAGACAGTCTATCAGTATCTATCAGTGACATGATTCGGCCAACAAACTGATTGGGTTGTTGCCTTGAAATTATAGCAGCTGTACTGAACAGTTACTGGATTCTCACTAGTGCTTGCACTATATAAATGTAATGATATCCAAGAACACTGAAATCTCCAGAAATGTCATAGTGCATCAGAGAACTCAACCAATACCACAATACAAACCAAGGAGCTAGGCCTTATTATTAAGTAGTTTGACTTTCCATGTGAAAAGAATTACAAAACCATCCCTGATCTTAAGGATTTACAAAGATTCCTTAAGAAATGTTGTCCACTTAGTCCCCATTTGATAGGGCAGCATCCTTCCTTGGTGGTGATGAAAACTTGAAAATCTTACTCAGATTTGAGAGCACTATGACTTCCTGGGAGCGCTGAGTACTCTACAGGGCTGAGGCTATGAAGTGCCACATTTTCATAAGACTCTCAAATAATTAGGTAAATCTATTCAGCTAAAGATATTTAAATACATGGTATCGGATCTTCAAATTGTCAAGCAGTTATGTATGCTATGAAATTAAAGCAGTAGAATAGCCTTCTTATGTTGCTTCATTAAAGTTATGCAGCTTTCATGGAAATAATATTTCTGTGGATGTTACTGTCAAACAAAATTCCTTCTATACATCCTTAAATACATGTAATAACTTAGAAAACTCACTATCTCTAACCTATCATTTATTTTCTTATGAAGATGGATATTAAAAGAGGAAGCATTTTTATAGGTCTTTTTTCTACCCATTATTTTCCATTAAAAAGTTAAGAAATTACTTACAGATATTAAACTTCAGGAACCTCTTCTTGTAAGTCAGTATGTAATTACTTTCATATTAGTGGGCAATGCATCAGCAGAGCAACACTTAGAAGCATGCAGATTTATTAAGTATGCTTTACTGAACTTTAAATCTTAAATTACTGATATACAGATTATCAAAGAAGGAGATATTAACAACTGACTCTTTTTAGCAAGTTGTGTAACCCTCTTTTTTAAAATTCACTATGAGGTGTTATTTCAGAAGACAGAAATGCTATCCTCCAAAATGCTAAAGAGCTTGTGAGTTATTTGTTCTCTTCTAGCAACGGTAAACTTTTCAAGCTTTTATGTGACAACAAAACATCAAGGGTCACATTTGTAATAAGGGCTTAAATTATTCCTGTGTGTTTTAGTCACCTGAAAGATATTTTCTATCATTTGTTCCTGGCATGACAACAAAGCAAAGTAGATTTTGTGCCTGTTGATGTTATCTCTTCTTTCTCACAATGTTTATGAAACATGTATCTTTCATTATTATCCATTTAGACTGGTTTGCAAGCTGCCAAAAATTTTGATGCAGCTAAAGTAGAGCATCAACACTGTAAGAATATCTGACACATATAGAGTGAAAATGAAACAGTTACACTCCAGTTTGGTTCTATGTTTACTGATACAACTGTTAGGAGTAAAGGGGAAAGAGAAACAATCCTTATTCAAACATTCATATTCATTACTTTCATGCTAAGTAATTTTTCCATTATCAGCAAAAGAAGCAAACTTATTTCCTAGAAAATGGGCATTTTGTAGTTAGATCCCTTAGTGTTTAAAAAGGTGTGAAATGCAATTGAAACTGCTCTGGTAGCTGGGGAAAAGCTTAATTTAGAAATGTCCATCTCCCCTGTGGCTCTCCATGCCTAATGAGCATATGCCAACCCTGTCCACTTAAAGGAGACATTTAGTCTTAGTGTTCTGCCCAGAACAGATAGCGTAATTTATCTAGAATTTACTATCTCATACAATAAATCTTTTTCAAGCTTTGTTTGAAAATGTGGAAGGAGGCTGCAGTCCACATGCTATTCTAACAAAATGCATCAAAATAAATTAGCTGTCCTCTAACAAGTTCTGCAGAATGACCTTGAGCTGCAGGCACTGATTTCACTTCCAAACCCAGCAACTAGCATTATTAGAGATGAAGCTGCAGAAAGAGGCGTTACTTTCCTTCACTTCTACTCTTCCGTTCTTAGACCACCTGCAAACCCAGTGAAACTAAACTTCTCTGAACAGAACAGATTGATACAGATGTGAGACCATAACCACACAGCAATTCTTTATTTCAGAAGAGAGTAGGTTTCTTCATAATTAATATAATTAATTTTAAAAGCAGACCATTTTCAAAGAAGATGGATACTTAGATAGGAAAAAAAAAAAAAGCAAAGCTTTGAAATGAAGAACTTTACTTCCCATTTAATAAATGTTTCTCAGTTATTAGTAGCAGTATTCTGAACAGGCTATCTGGACCTGTACATAACTCTTCATGCGAGCTTCCAAGATATTAAATGAAAAGTAACTACTTTTACTGCAATTTTTGTATTTTAAAAGATGCTGCCTTAATGTAAAATTGGCATTTTTTTTTAAATAAAAATCTTATGCTTGAAAATACCCTGAAGTGTATCAAAGACAATTCCACCGTCTACCACAATGAAAAAATTATTCACCTGTCAAAGAAAAACAGACTTATCTAAGATAAATCTAATACAAAGCCACCCTGATATCAGGAAGAAACTCTGAGTTCTCTGTGTACTATAAATATTATTTAAATGCTCATGCAATTTAGGTACTTTATTTCAGATAGATTTGAATTTTGTAGTATATTTCTACACTCTAGATAGCCTGAACTAGCCTCTTCTAGTAAATGTTTTCTAGAGATGTTTGTTGTGCTATGCTCATTTATTTTATTCTCAGTATCACCTATAACACTCTTAAAGCTAATAAGTGCTTTGCAACTACATGTTATCACACTGATCAGCACACTATTTCATAAACATAATATTTGGAATTCAATGACCCTTTGATTTTTGATTCATAGTTTGTTCCTGATTTTTCCCATACTGTGATTTTATTGATAGTTTAATATAACTTAATGAGTGTTCTTTTTTCTTTTTTTTTTTTTTTGTTGTTGTTGCTGTTTTAAAGTATTATCTCTGAACTATTCTGAATATGCACTTCTCTATTGATTCTGCTATCAGTTACAAGCTGAAAGCACTATCCAAGTTCTAACACATGACAGATAATAGATAACAAGAGTGACCTTTTTATTGGCTTATTAATTTTGAAGGCATTCAGAATTCATTAAACAATGTGACTGGGCTTAATAGTCTTTACTTTTTGTTACTGTTACTAATCCTATAAAAAGAATCCCAAAACCTAACAAACCCTGTCCAGAAAATATTTTCCTCAGCTGCCAATCCATTAAACCCAGTCAATCCACTTGCTGCTTTCCTAGCTCTCGGCCAAATCAGAAGAATAATAACCTTGCTGCTGTTTCACCTTTATATGCTTAAAGCCACACAGTTTCTAATCAGTCGTAGAAGATAACAGCTTTATAATTATCACCAGTTATATCAACACCTTACTAGCTGCAAATTACCAGAACTTTCTGCTCTCACATTTAGTTTATCAATTTCTCTCATTAACAATGTGTAGGAACTTAACTATTTCCTTGAAAAAGTTAATCTTTCAAATTACCCATTAGTTTTTCACTTTGTGTAATAGCTACTATTATGCTGAAAGGGAAACTCATTACTTGCAAGAAATGAACATTAAATTGTTGGCTGAAAATACCTGCATTTTTTTGTCTGATGAAACTGCCTCTTAATAGGGGTGAATATGCAATTTAAGGTACATGCTAAATATTGCCTGCCCAGGTTGTCGCATTTTGTGGCTTGATCCAAAATGGTACTACAGTGCATACGTGTGAGGTGTCTGGCACTAGAACAGAGTTCAGAAGCCAGATCATTTGAGGGTAAGGGCACTCAGGGAGGGAAGGAGTCCTGAGTCTGCATCCCTGGGTTATTTCTGTGGATTTTTTAACAGATGGTCATTTACGTAAGATAAGTAACAGAAAAATACTCTGGCACAACAACCCAGGACAGCCTCTAAGTGGTTCCTCTAAATGTTAGCTACACTAACAATGTTCCTTGTAAAATGCCAGCTCTTTCTGGCCCATGAGTTCCACAGCTTTCTGCCCTCTTCCCATGCTCTTTCTGCACATCAGCTGCTATTGCTGTCTATCACTGGGTGATTTTTGCTGGTAAAATATATGCTTATGCTGACTTAATCATAAAAGGTGTATCCTTAGTTAACATGGTGATCACTTGACTCTGATCTAACTTGGAAGTTATGATGTTTTGAGTAGGAGATTGGGCTAGATGGCCTCTAGAGGTCTCTTCCACACTAATTTTTTTATGGTTCTAAGGTTATGTGAAAGAGAGACTCTGACTCCTTTCATGGGTGTTTTAAGGTAACCGTTACAGCATGTGTGAAAGGTACTATTCCAGGCTGTGCATGCCAAGTGGAACAGAGAAGCCTGCCAGTTCTTTGGATCATAGTGGGTCTTGACAGGGGCTAAGCAAGCGCTTGACTTTTGGCAGTTCATGGTGGAACAGTTCTTCTGGGTGTCAAAACTGCTGGTTTCAACTGAGTAATATACCAAGTTTAGAAACTTCCAAAGTCAGTCTACCATGCAACGGGTGTTTAGGGATTTAGAGCTCTAGTCTAGAGAAATGAGGTTTGCTAAGTGTTGCCTACACCTTGGTTTTGATCAGTTTTACTTAGTTGGTAGGGCACTAGTTCTTGCACACTCAACATATCCATCAAAATAATTATTTTCAGAACAAACTACAATGCAGTCTGAAAGCCTGTATCTGCCTATTTCCCCCCCACTTATTAGCATCAAAAGATTTTTACTTTTTTTTCCTTTGGGAAACAATCTAGTATTAAAAAAAATGTCATTCCATGTTAGCATCACAGAACAGATTGATGAGTATTTGGTTCAATGCAGTAACAACAAAGAGATTAAACAGAACATTGGTTACTTGAAAGTGTAATTCATAGAAGATACTGGATACTTTTTTGCAAGTCAGCAAAATCAAAATCAGAGGGCTAGATCTTAGGGGAAGGACATGGATTAATTAAGGATGCATCCAGGTTACATGCTTCAAAGCAGCTGGGTTTTCTGACTGCTCCATTTCTACCATATGCTGTGAAATCTTCTCAAAACACTGCAGCAGTTCAGATGACTTAGCCTGTTCATCTGTCACAAAGAGAAGAGGCTCTACTGGAAGGAAAGAATATTTTGTCTTTCACAGTTGCTGTGAATCTGCAACTCTATTGGCCATTTTATTACTTGATGCAATATCAAGTAAACACAATGATAATGCTGTGTTTTCTTCTGAAACTGATCAAAAGAATGGGGTTTGTTTTCTGCTTCCTTACACTTTCTACAGCCACTTGCTTTAGTGCAAAAGAGTCTACTCTCCAATTTTGGTGACATCTTTGCACAGGTATAAGTGACTATCCTGAGACTGGGATATTTATATTGATTTTGCCATCAGCATGTTCTCTACTTCTTTTTACAGTATGTCACATCTTCTAATTGATAATGAAATTACACACTCTTATACTATTTCTATAATTACATCTGTAGCATTTAGGAACCCTAATTATATAATGACAATAAGCTATGAAATTTTATTGCATGAGAATGCTAAGTATGATTATATATACAAAGGGAATACTTTCTGTATAAGCTAAGTCAACTGATCATTAAGAACAAGATTAGCACACAATAGAAAAAAGAAGATTTTCAATTCAGCAGAAACCAATAAACTAAACTTTCCATACACTAACTAGGGAATGTTGACTCTGCTTACTCCCCAATTTCTTTTTTATATGTTTGCCTTGTTGTGTAATTGGAAGACATATTAAAATATTCAGAATTTTCTACTTTATGTCAGCTTGTGTTCCAAAATGAACAGCCTTGAAATGTTGTTTGTATGTGAGTTATTGCATGATGTTGTAAACAGCTCAGTGTGTCAGCTGAATCAGTCTGCTGAAAATGTATAGATCAATATTTTGGTTTATTTTTAGGTCTTATATTGCCCCTGTATGTCACAGATGCAGCTAGTCTTCTTTTAGCCTGAAAACCTGAAGGTTGGTTTGAAGACATGATCATATAATAGTTCTTTTTATATCAACAGCTGAGACTGGCCTTGGGGAATATTGTTACTTATTTTTTAACCTTTTGGGGCTGACAAAATAGAGTCTGACTAGATTACAAAAACATGCAGTAAAACTACAAGGTCTATCACTTCATACGTGACCCTTCACTGAGATCTCCCCAGAAAAGCTGTGTGTTCAGCATGGCTGTAAATCAGATTATAAACTTCCAATCAACCATGTACCCCATCAAAGTATATATTTATCATGTGATAGCCACATAACTAGTTTGGGTATATCTATTTCCTACAGGTGTGTGAATGATGAAACTGTTTTGTAAAGCATTGTTTACAAGAAGTTTAAAGATCATAGTTTTACCTTCCTGTAAATAGATTATTGAGATAAATCATAAACAAAAGATACATACTAGGTCTTTCAACTGCATGCTATATCTCAACAGGCTGATGAATAACAAGGGGATCAATAATCTCTGAATGTTAATGATCAGGGCCCACAAAACAGTTTTTCTTAAACAACACATTAAAGAAACAAGTAATTTATAACTTTATTAACTGAACCAGCTATATTGTTTGTTGCCAGTGTTAATCTATGAGCATTCAGAAATTCTCTTTTCTTTGAAAATAACCATAGGTACTGTCTTTTCTAATATTCATGCTGCTTTGAGTCTGTTCACGAATGAGCTCAGAGCTTTAGAGTCATATATCAGTGGGAACTGGATGTGTAAGATTTAAAATAAAATAATATTTAAACAAAAATTAATGTTGCTTACTTTTGCACCTCCACACACTGTAATTTTATGGCCAGAAGTCTGCTTTATGTATTAATCAAAGATCTTAAGGGACAGATGTCAAATTTTTGCCCCACTGCTTTCTTTAATAAAAGTCTATTTTTTGTGCCTCTGGGAAGACTTGTCTCTTTTTAACAGTCAGTGTCAGGACACCAACTGAAGCTGTCACTGCAAAAGAGTGCAGAAATTGGACTAACCCCCTGAATAGACTGTCAAGAAAAAAAAAAAAAAAGAAAATAATGAAAAAAAGTAAATCGAGTCTCTTCTAGGCAAGAGATTAGTTTAGCACCTCTGGATACTATAATGTGGAGCATTAAAAACCACAACTTTTACTAAAGTGGAATGGAAACTTAAATTTAATTTTAGTGAAAAGTAGCTACACAGGCTATGACAATGCCAATTTTTCAACAGGGGCTATTCCAGAGGAATAGCCCAGGGTAGTGGCAACTACCACTGGGATATTCCTCTGAGTAAAAGTCAACGTTATGCAGAAACAGGAATCCAGATGATGTTCAGCTACCCTGCATTGCACAAGGGGTTTTTGATCAGTGAAAGACCCAAGTGAAAGACCAAGACATCATCATATCTACTTATTCTGGACCATTGCAGAGGCAGCACTTCACTGCAAGCTATATCTTAAGGCAATTTTCATCTCTACTTAATGTCCTGTACATTCCAGTTAAGTAGTTAGACAATATTGGAAAGTCCTTTGCAGTAGAATTTATAATCTCTTTTTGAACAGAGTCATTTATTTGTACTACTTAAAAGGTAAGATGCTGAGGATTCTCCTGTCTTCTCCTAATTTATTCCACTGATATCTTACTACTAAAGCATGTCACTCCTCACATGCTTTCTGAAAGTGTATCACTTCCTCTAAACACAATGACCACGACTCTTTTATTTATTTTAGTCATTATTCTTCCTCTACCTTGTGAAGTCAGTTATTTGTCATCCCTTCCTTTTTATTCACTACCTGAATTAATTCTAGATTGTGAAAATGATAGAAGTCATATATCTGCTACCTTTAGAAAGAAATATTTGGTTTTATTGAAGCATGAAAGAGAATCCAGAGTGTAGTGATGCAGCTGTGAAGCTCACTGATAACCTTAGCATGGTGCATACCAGTGTCCATGGCTCTGTATTTTGAGTTGTACAGTGAGAGGAGTCACAGTAGTGGAAATGTCACATTATAACAGTGGGACTGAATTTCTCAGCAAAGCTGAGAAAAGGGAGGGAGATACACAATAAGGAGTACAGAGACAGAGATGGATGGATGGATGGATGGATGGATGGATGGATGGATGGATG